>JAOXJM010000009.1:2142106-2172870 GCA_026413425.1 Tringa solitaria | reverse complement strand
TGACTCCTGGGGGCCAACACCCCCAGCTGAGTCCCCCTGGGGAAACAGGTAGAAGGAAGCAAACCCAGGGGAGAGGGAAGAGAGGTTTGTGGGGAGACCGGCCCGGCATCGCCTGGGACTCCCCCCGCTGCAGACCCTCAGCAGAGTGGAGTGAAGGGGAAATCCATCTTGTCAGAAAAGCCTAGTGAAGTTAATTGGAATTTGGAGAAAACAAGCCAGCCCGGGCATGTGACAACACAGCAGAGGTGACGTCCCTGGCACCCTGTCCCTTGGGTAAGATGTGCCCTGAGCAGGGATGGGGGGTCCCTGCCTGGTCTGTACCTTCGGGCTCTGTCCCCATGGTGACTCCTGGCAGGCTGCATGGGATGCCAGGGGCTCACTAGTGGGCACGGCACGGTCTGGGCACCCCAACCCCTCGGTCCCCTCTCACAGGGAACAAACGTGGCTATTTTTTGGAAGCGGGAGGAGCTGCGTCACTCCTGACCCATGTGGAAGCTGCTGGGGCTCGCGAGTTTGAGGGTGTTTCATTTATTGCTCCTCTTGGCCGTGGAAAAGGCCAGCAGCAGGAGAGGGACAAATCAAATTACAAGCCAGCTAATGAAAATAATGGGGAATAAAGTACTTTTGGAGGCTGCTTGGTTGGATTCCTATTTCCGTGTGTCACTGGATTTAAATCGGTGATGTTTATAGCCCTCGAGAAGCAGCCATTTAATTGCCCTTTGTCATTAGCTGCAACTCAATTGACCGTGAATTTCTTGCTCTTGCAGACCTGAGGGTTTGGCTGAGGAGAGGTGGCTCCGAGCCGGGCTCCAGCCCCCCTGGCTGCTCCCACCCCCAGTGCTCCAGCACCCAAAGCGAACCAGGGGTCTGGCCCCCCAGGCAGCACCTTCCAGCTCATCCCAGGGTAAAACGGATGGATTGTCCCACAGAGCAAACCCGAGATGGGGAATTTATACAGTTGGGAGGGTTTTGTCCTGTTTCCATGCAATGGTCCAGCTGCTCCGACAGCGAGTGGCTGCCAGCGCCTGCCTGGGCTAACAGCCTGCGCCTGCAACTATTGACTCCGAGTAAATAATCTCCAGATATATCTTTCTCCCGATAAAAGCTGATTTTTTTTTTCTATTATTGTCAGGGGTGTTTATTAGAGCAGAAAAATAATAGTGCTGTGCTTGCAGCCTGATTGCTGGGAAGTGTCAGGAGTCGGCCGTGCAGCCCTGGCAGCTGGGATCAAACGTGCTGCCTGGCACTGCGGGCTTGGGGGGGCATGAAGATCCCCCTGCCCGGCTGGTTTGTGAGGGGTGGCATCGAAGGGAAACTGCCTTTCAGCAATGGCAGAGGGAGAAGATGCTCCACAAGCTTGAGCTCTGGAGTTTCTCGGCTTTTGGAATCTCTAGGAGGATCAGCGCTGGCTTGGGGCTCAGCCATGGGACACGGGGAGGTCCCTCTGCTGCAGATACCTCAGAGCTGAGCCAGGAATTTCGGGACATGTAGGTTTTATGTGGTCCCATAGGAGATTTCGCCCTCCACCTGAAGGACCGTTCTGTGCTGGAGCTGCAGCCTTTTGACGTCTTGCAGATTAGCGATGAATGATGGCAGGCAACCCCTCTCACCCTGCCCTCCCCCTCTCTGTGCCCACCAGGGACTCCCCACATTCCTGACACACAGAAAATTAATCCTCCTGCCTCATTAATTACGGTAATGTGCCAGGAGCCTTGTTCAAGGTCAGCCTCTCAGACCCCTGTAATCAATTCTCTCCAATTTGCAGCTGCCGATGGGGAGGAGCTGGGCAGCAGCGACGGCACACAGCGGGGACCAGCACTGGGTGACCGGAGCCTGTGGACACAGGAGGGTCCCAGCCAGGCTCCCCTCCCCGGGGCGGCTCCCTCCTGGCAGCCTGGGCTCCCCGTGTCCCCTCCTGTCCCCCCCGTGCTGCCGTCCCAAGCCGAGGGTCTCCTCCCTCCCACCCCTGCCCGCCTGCAGCACGGCTCGGCCAGGAGCCCTCTGCTCCCTCCCCACCGCCCAGGGCTGACCAGGGGGGGTTGTTTGAACTGATCATGTTGGGCAGCAATTAAACGGCTCTCCTCATCCCTGAGAGACTCCAGCAGGTTTGGCGCTTACATCTTGCATCTTACGTGACTGACAATACTTTATTTTTTTTTTTTAGGGAATGAAAAGAAGAAAAGGCAAATCTCTTTAGGGAGGCCAGTTCTTACTGACAGCTGAGCTGATACAAGCCGGTAACGTACTTTATTCTGCTTAATGGCAATGATCCGCCCAGCAGGGATTAAATGAGAGGCGCTGACAACACGCCTGAGAAATGGAGGCAGCTGAAGCCCCCCCGGCACTGACCGTGGGGACGGTGGGAGAGCGGTGCTGGTTGGGGGGCTCCCCCAGCCCTGGTCCCCGGGATGCTGTGGCAGCAGCGGGGTGCAAGGGGGTCCTGCTGCACCCCAACCCCACATCAGTGCCATCAGTCCCCGTCCCACCCACAGCAACCCGGGAAAAGCCCTGTGGCTACTTCCCCTTTCCACCTTCCCGCTTGCCGGGTGGCCCCGGGCTGGGGTGGCTCTTGCACCACGGGCTGGGAGCCCACTGCCCCATCACTCACCCCAAAACGTGCCTCGTCTGGGGCGTGAGCACCCACCCTCCCTCCAAACTGGTCCCCAGTGTGTCCCACACCATGGCCCCCTGCCACCACCTCCCTCTGCACGGCTACAGCCTCATCCCACGGGACCCTCCCTCCCCCAGCCAGCTCCCTCCTGCCCCAACAGCCTCCACCCCACACATGCTCCTGCCCCGGCCCCTCCGAGGGTTGTGGGACCCGGGGCTCTGCCTGCGGGTGCCCTGTGGGGGTGACACCCTGCCTCTGGTGTCCCCGTCCCATCCCAGGGACGGGATCTCTGGGCTTGTGACTCAGAGCCGAAGGGGAAGCGAGAGCTCTGTCATGGAGGCGCGTCTGCTCCATCCCTGATCTTGGGGGAGACTCGGAGCCTCTTTGGGGACAAACCCTTTCCCTCTGGAGCTTGGGTGAGGGCACAGTCCCTCCCCACACCGGGACGCAGGGTCCCACCATGTCGGGGTGGCAGTGGTGGGGGGGTGTGGGGAGGGCACTGCTTGTTTGTGTCCAGCTGGGTGTTTGCAGCTCTGCCTGCCCTCCGGTTCCCACGGAGATGCCCACGTCGCCATGGCTACCTGCGGATATTCCTGCTCCGGCTGGTAAACAGCCTGCAAGCCGCGTGTTTCCGTCCCAAAATACTGGGGGTTGCTACACCCCAGGGAAATGGTGCAAGGGCAGCTCCCCCACCCCAGCCCAGCGGCTGTGGGAACCGGCCCCGTGCCCCATCCCGGGGAGCTGTGCCCCCCCACTGCCCCGGTGGGCAGCACAGCCCGCTCCAGGCCCTGGGCAGGAAAGATTTGAAGGAAGAACCCTTTACTTGGGCTGCCAGGGCTGCGAGGTGGCTAGCTGCAGCCCTGGGCCACCTCCCTCTGGCCAGCAGCCCTGCTCCATGGAAAGCAATGCCGGGAGTGTGTGTCCCCTGGGATGCTCCCCCATGGCCCCGGGTCACCCTGTCTCCCGGGGGACATCGGGGGGGGGGGACTCTGCTGGCCCCATGGTTGTTCGCAGCGTTGGGTTGTGTGAGCACTGATTAACGCGCCGCTGGAGGTGGAACACGTGCTATAAATCCCGTAGTAAACAGCTGTTTGCACAACAGCCGCCTCCGTTGCGAAGGCTGCGAGTGTGTCGCCGGTTGGGCAATCCCCCGTTTACCCCCCTGCTCCAGCCCCGTCCCACGGGACACGGTGCTCCCTGGCCAGGCTGGCAATGCCAGCCTGGCACGGGTGGGCAGAGCTGCCCGTGTCCCAGCCCTGAGCCCCCCCTGCGCAAGGGGCTGCTGGAAAAACCCAAGTTAATGTCGACTTGGGGAGGTACCAGTGGGAAGGTCGAGTCTTGGGTCGCCCTTGGGACATCTCACAGGTCCCTTCGCTCTGGGCCAGGCTGGACTGCGTGGTGTCAACAGGGACAACTTGGGTCAAACGGGGCTCCGCAGGGCAGCTGTCCCTGGGAGAGACAGGTCACAGAATCACATGGGGTTGGAAGGGACCTCTGGAGATCATCTAGTCCACCCCCCTGCCAAAGCAGGTCCACCCAGAGCTGGTTGCGCAGGAACTCGTCCGGGTGGGTTTTGGACAAGTTCCTGGAGAAGTCAAACGGGGCTCCTCAGGGCAGCTCTCCCCGGGGCCGGGCCATAGGAGACAGCCCAGCGCGGGGCAGCCGTGCTGTCCCCAGGGACTGGGGCCGTGGGCTGGAGGCATGTCCTGGGAGAGGGCTGGAGGAGGGATGAGGATGCGGGGATGAGCCCAGTCCCCATCAGCGAGTGCCCCGGGCGGGCTGGGGGATGCGAGCTGTGCCCAGCTGGCACCTCGCTGCGTGGGCAGCCATGGCTGGGTCTGCCTCCTGCCCTCTGAGTCCCACATCCCCCAGCCATGTCCCCCTGCCCCGTCCCCCAGCACAGCCCCGTGGTCCCAAGGGGGGTCACAGCGAGGAGTCGGCCGGGCCGTGTCCCGGCTGGGGGAGCGGGCAGGGTGGGAGCCGGGTGCTGCTCCCGGCCGCTGGACGTGTGCGTGCCGCTGGGCTTTCCTTCCTGCGGCAAGCGAGGCGGTCGCAGCCTTCAGGGAAGTGTTTTGCAATCACCTTCTTCAGAGAGTCACAGCAATTAACGGCACTGGTTTTGAGGAACTAACGGTGAAAGCAGCATGTTAGCAAACGGGCTGAGCACGGCGAGCCGCCGGGAGCCGGAGGCTGGTGCTCGGAGCGGACGGTGAGCAGCGGCCGGACACAGCGGGCACGGAGGAGAGGGAGAGATGGAGATGAGGTAGGGATGGTGGTGGGGTGGGACAGGTTGTGCAGAGCTTGGATCCAGCTGAGCACCTTGTCTGTGGCTGTGCCTTGTCCCCTGCCCAGGACAGCCGCATGTGCCCCATGCTCGGGGGTGGCTGCTCCATTTCCCACGCTCAAGTCCCTTGTCTGCTTCTGGACATTGGCTCGGGGGGCAGAGAAGCCGTGGGGACCCAGAGCAGGGCACAGCATTGGCAGCCCCTCCGGGGGCCAGTGCCCGGCACTGCCAGGACACGGCTGGGACCAGCCCGGGGCAGAAGATGAGCTGGTGGCTGGGCAGAAGCAGCCGCCGCTCCAGGGGCCGTTCCCAGCCGTGGGGTGCAGCGGGAGAGTGGGGTGCAGGCGGGACCCACAGCTCTGGCCAGCCCCGCTGCGCTGCCGTCGTTCATTCGTTGCCCTCTTTCAGCTTATCAGCTCTGCCGCCCCGAGCCCCAGCGCGAACCCTCCCTGAAACCGCAAATCTCTGCCCGGCAGAGGCTGAAGGCACCTGAGATAAAATCAGCCGGTGCCTGCGGCCAGCTGTGGGGCAACGCGCCCCAGGATCAGGGTGCGTGGGGCTGAGAGCTGGGGGCAGGTTGTGCCGGGGGCCCCCACCGCAGCCCCTCACCGCTGCGTTTTTCCCTCACGGCTGCGCTTTTCCAGGCCGGTGCCTGCGGCAGCGTGGGCTGCTGAGCCCGGGGGCGGAGGTGCCAGCGCCGCAGAAGGGCTGCGGGGGAGAGGCCGCCTCTGACGGCAAAAGGACATTTCGCTCCAGGAAGCGTCGGTGACGGTGGCAGCGCGGCTCTTGTCCCCAGCCCCTTCCCAACCCACCAGCACCAGCTGCTCTCTCCATTCCAGGTGATGCCAAAGCCGCGGAGGAGACCATGGCCAGGCGCGGTGCCGGGACACCCTTCCTGCTGCGGCTCTCCCTGCTCCTGCTCCTCTGCCCGGGCGGTGAGTGGGGTCTGTCCTGTCCCGCAGCCGTGTGTCCCGCACCGTCCCCGTGCGCCCAGCGCCTGTCCCGCCTGCCCGGACCGGCTGCGGCTGCAGGACGCAGGGGCTGCTGTGGGCAGCAGGAGCAGCGGTGGCACAGCGGGTACTGGCAGGATGGGGCCTGGCATGTGCCAGCGGCTTGCCCAACGCCCCGCTCTTCCTCTCCAGTAGCTGGGGGGCCCGTCTAAGGGAAGAGGCACTCGTCCCTCTGTCCTGCCCGGGCACCGAGATGACTTTGTCACAGCCGTGCCCTGGATGTGACACATTTTTCCTGCCCGCAGGGACCCTGGGCTGTGCCACGGTGGCCGTGGGCTCACCCATTGTGCCCCTGGGCTCGCCCGTCACAGCATCCTGCACCATCCGGAGTGAGCTCTGCCGTGGCTTGGAGCGGGGGAAGGTCCGGATCACCTGGATGCTGGACAACGAGCCCATGGCCGGGAGCCAGCAGCGGGGCCCGGGTGGCACGGAGGTGTCCAACCTCACCCTGCCCCAGTTCAACCACACGCAGGCCAAGCTGTGGTGCTGGCTGGAGTGGAACGGGACCAAGCAGCGCGTTGGCATGGCCGAGATCAGGGCGGGCTGTAAGTCTGCTGCTGCCACGGGCCACCCGTGTGTGCACGTCACCGAGGTGCAGCCTGGCACTGGGGTTTGCACATCTCCTCCCCGAGACACGTATCTGCCCCGGGCAAGATGGGCAGAGCTGCTGGGGCAGGAGCTGGGGCTGATGGCGGCTGTTTTGGGGCTATGCCCAGCCACATCCCCGCACACCAGTGCCCGGAGGGCAGGCTGTGGGGCAGGGCAGGTCTGGGGAGCAGTGGCGTGGGAGCGGGGCTCCTCCGCAGCCGGGATGGGTGCTCTGCTCAGGCTCTATCCCGGCCGATCTCTCCCAGACCCACCTGCAAAGCCCTTCAACCTCAGCTGCGTCCTGAACCTCAGCGACTACGGGCTGACGTGCCAGTGGGAGCGGGGACCCGACAGCCACCTCCCCACCAGCATCGCGCTCAAGTGTGCGGGGTAAGCCTCGGCGGGTGAGATGGTCCCCGGTGCCTGGCCCCCAGGCCACCTCTCCCGGTCCTGACCCCCCACCAAACTACCTGGCATGTCTCATCCTCTGCCGGAGGGACCCCCGAGCCCACCCCTCTTGCTGCCGCAGGAGCAGAGCCCCGGCGGTGACAGGCTGCACCCCGCAAGGCGACCGCAGCTCCTGCACGGTGCCGCGGCGGCTGCTCCAGCTCTACCGGCAGATGGAGATCTGGGTGTCCGCCGCCAACGCGCTGGGCACGGCCGAGTCGGAGCATCTCTACATCGACCCCATGGACGTCGGTGAGTGACGGCCGGAGCCGCCCGCCCTGTGCAGAGGTCAGGGGCCGGGGAAGCTCATCAGCAGCGAGAGAGGGGTATTACAGCACCATTAAAGCACATCGGGCTTTCAGGTCATATTTTACGGGCAGGTCCCCGTGATAAATGGCTTGCCGGGATGAATAGGTGCCAAAGCTGCATTACAGACCGAGCAGCGTGTGCCGGCGGGTTATGAGCCGTCAGTTGACCTGCTGCACTCTACAACTCTCTCCAGCAATTGATTACCCATTTATTCAGCAGGTCTATTAATAATATATCCAGCTCCTATAAACTATTTATAAAAGGAACCTTCCCAGACAGTGCGACTCATCCTCCCTGCTCTCGACCCAGGGAAGGGCTGCCCGTGAGCCAGCTGAGCCCCGCCATGGCCGTGCAGGGCTCTTGTCCCCAGGCTCTCCTGGCCATGTACCAGACCCCAGGTCCGCATCCCGTGGGATCTGATTTTCCTGCGTAGGCATTAACCCTGTCTGGATCCCAGGCTGCAGAGCCGTGCCAGTGCTGTGCCCCCAGCATCGCCCTGTGTCCTGGGCAGGGGTGCACACGAGCTCCCATCCCCTGCCATGAGTCTCCTAAATGCTTCAGGGGGGTTTCTCCCCAGCCCTCACCTCGAGCAGCCCAGCACCCAGCTGCAGCTCCTGGCATTAACAACAGCTGTGTTAATGCCATGCCCCAGCACACCACCCTCTGTGGCACCTCTCCTCCTCTCTCCCTTGCTCTTTCTCCAGCCAAGCTGGACCCCCCGGCCCTGCAGAGCATCCAGTCCATCCCATTCCAGACCGACTGCATTGCCCTGGCCTGGGAGGTGGCGCGGAGCAATGCCCACATGGAGCTGCAGTGCGAGCTGCGCTACCGGGCGGCCAAGGACCCTGACTGGGCTCTGGTGAGTGCTGCTGGGGCAGTGGGACCGGGGAGGGCGAGTGAGCAGGAGCTGGGAGTCTCCCCTGGTTCCAAGCTCTGCCAGGTTTCTTGCCCGCCTTCTGCACCCCAGGCACCTCCAGGTACAGGTCGGAGCCCCCAGCTCCTCTCAGGCACCAGGGGAGGGATGCAGCACCAGCGTCTTTCCCACCCTGCCATGGCAGCAGTCTCTTGCCTGCAAACAGCCCATCCTGCTCAGGCTGTGTGCTGAGGCCACCACATCTCATCACAGTTGTGGTGACCCCCTTGCCCAGAGCTGCCCTGTGCAGGGAGGAGGAGCTCGCCCCAGTCCTTGCTGCTCCGCTCATGCTGGCCCCAGTCCCGCGCCAAGGTGGGACAGGACTGTCCTCATCCAGGGCCGGGCTGTGGGGCCAGACCCTCTGATGTGTCTGAGCCCTCGGGAGCAGGACCCGCTGTGTC
Organism: Tringa solitaria; assembly: GCA_026413425.1. Lineage (NCBI taxonomy): Eukaryota > Metazoa > Chordata > Aves > Charadriiformes > Scolopacidae > Tringa > Tringa solitaria. Next base: position 2,164,307 of record JAOXJM010000009.1, on the reverse strand, counting down.
CCTCCTCGGAGGGCAAAGATGGCAATGGGAACGGCGGGGTGCCTGCGAGGGAGGGGGGCAGCAAAGTGCCCCCTCGCACACCCTGTGCAGCACCCACACTGGGGCCAGCCCCTGCTCGAGGCAGGAGCCAGCACAGCCCCCGCTCCGGCTGCCACCAGGTCACCGACATCGATGGCCAGGCCGGCACGGCGCAGCACTGCGGCTTCCTCTTCGGCACGCGGTACCACTTCCAGATGCGGTGCCGGCGGAGCTCGGCACGGGGCTACTGGAGCGAGTGGAGCCCGGGCAGGAACTACACCACCCACGAGAAAGGTGGGTGCGGAGGCACTTGGGGTGCCCAGCCGGGGTGGCACTGCGGCGGTGCCGTGGCCACGCTCAATATTCTCCTGTCGCAGCCCCCTCGGGGAAGCTGGACGCGTGGTGGAGCGCTCGGCCGGCCGGGGCGGGCGGGCGGCTGGAGGTGCAGCTGCGCTGGAAGGTGAGCACGGGCAGGCGGTGGGGGCTCGTGGGCTGCCGGGGCATCCCCCCGGGGACCGAGCATCCCCCCGTGGTCTGAGCATCTCCCTGGGGACGGACCGAGCATCCCCCCAGGGACTGAATGTCCCCGCACACCCTGCCTGTGCCCAGGCCCCGCAGCGGCAGGAGGCGAACGGGAGAGTGCTGGGGTACCGCGTCACCCTGAGCCCCAGGAGGAGGGGCAGGGACCCCCCCGCCGTCTGCAACACCACCCACACCCAGTGCAACTTCTCGGCGCCGGCGGGGACCAGGAGGGTCTATCTCTCAGCCTACAACGCCGCCGGCGAGTCAGCGGCGACCGAGGTCGTCCTCCTGGAGAGGAAAGGTGAGGGCAGTGCAAATGTCCTGCACCCCAAAACTTCTGCACACCCCCGTGTGGCTCTGCCACCCCCCCAGCAGCTCCATGAGCTCTCAAACTGGGTGCTGCTCACCCCACCACGGGGGAGGCACCTCCCTGGGTGCGTGGCCAGGGAGTTCCTGAGCTGGTGGCCCGTGGGGCACAGAGCCAAGGCGAGCAGCAGGGCAGGCTCCGGGCAGGGGCTGGGGCTCCGGTGATGCGGCAGGGATGCTCCCTTCTTCCCTCATCTCGGCTGGTTGTCCCCACACAGGTCACCCCCTGGCCAAGCTCTGGGCCGTGCCCGGGGGCGAGCGCAGCCTCTGGGTGTGCTGGGAGGCCCCGCCAGCCCCGGTGGCCGCCTACGTCCTGGAGTGGCAGCGGGTGTCCTCGGAGCCCGGGCACTGCAGTGCCTGCTGGCAGATGGAGCGTGACGGGGCCGCCACCGCAGCCCTCATCCGGGGTAAGCCGGGGGCTGCCGGGGTCCCTGTCCTCCCGGCTGGTTGTGGGGTGGGTGTACCAGGGGACGAGCGCCCCTCCTGCGCCCACATCCAGGGCTCACAGCCTGGCTCCCTTGGGACCAAGCCGATCCCTGAGCCCACTCCACAGCCTCCCCGCTCGCTGTGGGTATGGCTCGGGGCGGGTGGGCTGGGGCCGTGGGGCAGGCACAGGGCAGCCAGGATCTCTCGGCAGCCAGAGCCCGAAGCCCTGGCCCCCCCTCTGCTCTCCGTTGCAGATGGCATCGAGCCTTTCCAGCGGTACAACATCTCCGTGTACCCCCTCTACAAGGACACCGTAGGGGTGCCCGTCCACACTGCAGCCTATTCCAAGCAGAAGGGTAGGTGTGTGCCCAGCAGCAGCCCTCGGGGTCCCGGGGGGCTCACCCCACACCTTTGCCTTTCACAAAGGAGAGCCAGCCTTCCTGCCACGAACCCCTCCTTCAGGGGCCGTGCAGAGGAGCTCAGCCAACTGTCCTGCATCATGGCTGGTCTCCAGCTGGTCTCAGCTGGACCAAGTCCCATTGGGGGCACAGTGTGGGGCAGGACCTCACTCTCCACTCAGTGCATCCCCCCCGCCGGCCCCCCACCCCAAGGCAGCAGCTCTGCACAGCACCTAGTGCCACCTTCTGCTCCCTTTCAGCACCATCCTATGCCCCGAAGCTCCACCTGAAGAGCATCAGCAAGTCCGACGCCGAGCTGTGCTGGGACCCGGTGCCAGTTGAGATGCAGAACGGCTTCATCACCAGCTACACCATCTTCTGGGCCAACAGCACCGCAGAAGTGTCCAGTGAGTCCTGCCTGGGTCACCGAGGGCCCTGCCCTCCATCCCACCGCCATGCATTGGGTGTGAACAACCCCTGCCTCCTCGGAGAGGGTCTGGGAGGTGTGAGTCCCATACGGGGGACTGCAGAGACCCAAGGGGCTGTACAAGCGAGGGGCACCCACAGAGCAGCCCCCACTGTGCCAACAGCCCCCTGTGTTTCCCAGGTGCCACCGTGAATCCCTCCCTCAGCTCCTTTGTCATCCAGGAGCTGAAGCCATCAACCCTGTACAAAGTGCACATCATGGCATCCACGGCCGCCGGCGGCACCAACGGCACCAGCCTGACCCTGGTGACCATGGTGTTAGGTGAGGGGGTAGGGACGGGAGGGACCTGCCAGACCCTGGGTCTCGTGGCACAGTGCCACCAGAGGTGCCCCACCGTGGTTCCCCTGTGACCCTCTCCCCTGCTCCCCTTCCAGATGACATTGAAATCCAGTTCCTCTTCCTGACCCTGGGGCTAATCTTTGTCCTGCTCATACTTTTGCTCATCTGCTTCCAGAAGAACGGGCGGTGAGTACCGAGAGCCACCACAGGCGGGGCTGCCCCTGTCCCCAGTGGCTGCGGTGGCCACAGTCCGGCTGCCGGAGGGCTGGGGTGGCTGTGGGGAATGGCAGCATCCCGCTCTGAGCGTCATGGGAGCAAGGCCAGCTTGGTTTCAGGTCCCCTCGCTGAGTCCCCTTGTCCTGTGGCCACCAGGGTGAAGAAGCAGTTCTGGCCCAGCGTCCCTGACCCCGCCAACAGCAGCCTGGGCAAGTGGGTGCCGGTAGAGCTGCAGCAGGTGAGACCCCGGCAGCTGCTCCCCACCCGGGCATAAGGCCACGCGGGGATGGGGAATGGGGGCGCAGGGAGCGTCCCTCGTGGGCTGCCTGACATGGGGCAGAGCGGGGGGCCACATCCTGCGGACAGGCCGTGACCCACAGCCCTTCCTCCAGGAGCATCTGCAGGTCCCCGGCATGAAGGAGCCCGGCCTGGCCACCATTTCTACCGTCACCGTGCTGGAGAGAGCTGCCTGGGGCAAGGAGCCCACCGCCCCGGAGCCCGCCGGCTCCTTCCCTGCCATGCCCCAGCCCTACGTGCGGCAGGAGGCACCGGGCTGCGGCGGGACGGCAGCGGAGCCGCACCGGGGGCCCAGCGGGATCGGGGAGAGCGTGCAGTACGCGCGGGTGGTGGGCGAGGGGTACAAGGGGCAGCAGCAGCTCCCGCCGCGCCTCCACCTGCGCTCGGGCTCCAGCTCCAGCTCCAGCCAGCCCCTGCTGCCCGGCCCCAGCCCCAGCCCCAGCCCCCAGCCCTACCAGAACCTCTGGTTCCACTGGGCCGCCCCTCAGGGCTGGCCGGGGGACGGGGGCTGCCCCGAGGAACCGCCCGCCACCTTCCCCCTGCTGCAGGGCCTCCGCATCGGCGGGGCCGAGGAGCTCCACGACTGCCGGGCCTTCTAGTGCCGGGGGCCCCGGGGCTCCCCCGCGGCCTGCCAGAGGCTCTGGGCCTAGCCCTGGGGGCCCGGCTCCCTCCGCCTGTGCTGTGTGCGTTCCCCCCCCCTCGCTCCTCCTCTCCCCTCTGCAATAAACGGGGACGCGCTGAGAACGGCCTGGGACGCCTCTGCGGCGGGACAAGCCCGGAGCGGCCGGCGGGGCACTGACCCTCCGCCGCCTCCGGGGCAGTGGGGGAAGCTATCGATGCGCTCGGCGCTCAGTTCCTTCGCCCTGACTCGGCGCTCGGCCGCGTCGCCCGGGCAAGATGGCGGCGCCCATAGCGGCGGGGCCGTGAGCGGTGGGGGATGCTGGCGCTGAGGACGGCGCTGGGCCGCTGCCTGGCGGGGCCGGCCCGCGGCGGGGCCGCCGTCCTGGGGAGCGGCGGCGGCGGCAGGGCGGGTGAGGCGTGGAGGGAGCTCGGGCCCCTCTAGAGAGGCCGCTGGGAGTAAAGGGTGGAAGAGGAAGCGGGGCCCGACGGAGGGAAGAAGAGGCCGGGGCGGGAGCCGAGGACGGGGGGAAGGAGCGGTCTGGGGGTAGGGGATGGTTTGGGACGGGGGGAAGGAACCTGAGGTGACCCTGAGAGGGGACAGGGGGCTGGGTGACCCTTGGAGGACGTGGGGTGCTCCTGGGGAGGCAGGGCGCGGGTAGGGCCTCGGCGTGTCCCTCAGGGCACCGGGCATGGCGGGGATGAACCCCCAGGCCCGCGGTGGGGCAGCCAGGGTGCGTGGGGCATGGGGCAGGCCGAGGGCTGCCCCCTGCCCCGCGGGGACCTGCTGGAGCAGCTCAGGCGGCTCAGAGGCCTGAGGCAGAGGTGCTGAGAGCTGGGCCGGGGCATGGGCTGGAGCCCCACGTGCCATTGCTGCAGGGTGTGCGTGGCAGGGTGTGCACAGCCCCGCACTCACCCACTGTGCCCGCAGCCCACGGTGCCCTATAGATCCAGAGCCGAGCTCACGTGCTCCTCAGGCAGGTACGTGGGCTGGCAAAGTCCGTACTTGAAAGCACATTTGAAGCAGAGATGAATAATCTGAAGCAGGTATTGGTTCCAGTAGCAGGGGCCTTGAAAGAGCAGTTGGACGAGTTTGTTCTTGAAAGGTCAAAGAACAGCTCAATTCAAACTGGTGATGAATGTTCCCATCTGCACCAAGCTGTGGTGGTCAAAGGTTGTCTCTAGGTCTCGCTCTCTCTGTGCTCTGCCACTGGGGTCGTCCAGAGCAGCCCATATAACACACACATGAAATTACTTTAACTAGTTCATCAGTTTAAACCCTTCAGATGAGCACAGTTCAGCTGGGGAGCCCTTCCGCTCTCCACTCAGTGCCTGTAATCTCTTCCTGCTGTTCTGTTCTTCTCCCCATTTGGGTCCAGGTCACCCTGAAGCAGCACAGCTTTGCCCATTTGTTTCAGTACCTGTGTGAGAACTACACCGTACTGTTCCACACTCCTTTGGGACAAAAGGCCTGGCTGGCTGCTGATCACCTTGGAGTCTAAGTGCTCTGACCAGTTTTCTAGTACATACTGGGTGATATTCAATGTGTATGTAGGTAAAACAGTGCACACAAGTCTGATAAATCTTTGTTTTCTTCCACCAAGTTTGCAGTCCCTTTATTCAGACAGCCAGATGTTACGCCAGACCTGTGAGAAGGAAGAGGAAAGGTATGTCAGGATTAACGGGATCACGTGGGAAATTCTTTTACTGTTGCTATTACCAGAGTTGTACCCTAACGCCTTGGGAAGAGGGGGTATTTGGAGAAATTAGTGGTTTTCACTTTAAAGGTGCAGAGCTCAGCACGAGAAGAGAGAGGAAATATAATCCCTGTTGCAGGATTCTGCAGTCCTGCAGGTTCCTGATGGGTAATTACAAGGATGAGGGAGCCAGACTGTCAGTTGTGCCAAACAGTATGATGAGGGGCAGCGTCCCAAATAGCAGCTTGGAGATGTTCTGGCTGGACACAAAAGGAAATGGGATTCTCTGGGAAAACAGCACAGCTTCACAGACAGGCTGTGGAATGTCCATCCTCAGGGGTTTTCAAGGCTTTGCTACACAGAAACGGTGCCAGTCCCACTTTAAAGGGGAGATTGGACTAGAAACTTCATAAGCTGCCTTTATAAACCTTTTTGTGGTTCTGTACTTCTAGAAATAATTCCTTGCAAGCTCAAAAGTTACTCAGAAAATTCAGCAGCTCATGAATGTGTGGGAAATTAACAATTGTCTTTAGCAAAAGATCACTGATCTTGGTGGACTATACGCTGTGTTGTAAATCCAGAGTGCTGAAGGCAAGAGACTGAACCCACTTTTATTTGCTCAATTCCTGCCACTTCAGCTTGATCTCTTACATTCGTCCTTCTTGTTTGGAGTGTGCAGTCTATTTTCTTTGCAGCTTGTTGCCTCTGGTCTAGTTTGTAAGCATGTTCAGAGCTCTGATTTTGTACTGCTCTTCCTCAAGTGTTAATCTTCTCTTCGTAGACATCCCCAGCCATTTGGATGATCTTCCTCCCACAATGCTGAAGAAAGATTATGCCAATGTCCCAGTAATAAATAGGTATGACAGAGGGAAAGCGAATGACTGTTCTCTTCAGAGATTTGTATCTTAGATGCACACAATCACAATGAGTGGAAGCTGTCACCTGCTCAGTTATTAATTAATGTTCTGTGGCCACAGCTTTGCAATTTAGCACAAAAATTGCAAAGTCCTTTTGAAAGTCAAATTTTCAAAAGCAGCTACTGATCAGAGATACGTACGGTTTTTGTTTAACAAATATAAGACTAAGATTTAAATGCTGGACTCTGTAGTCCACAGAAAAAAAAGAAATAACCTTGAAATACCAGAAATAACCTTTTTGGAAACAATCTGTTCCTGTCTTGAAGTCAGGTGCCAGAGAGTGTATAGTTTAACAGCTCAAAATGAATGTTTGCCTTGGAAATGTGGACCTGGAGTTAAGCATTTTTATGCCCTGATTCCAGAACTGCTCATGTGTGGTGCATGGAGAGCCCCCAGTGGCGTGACTGGGACTTTCACAGATCTTTGAAGGAGCTGATTAAAACTAATTCTTTTGTCCTTGCACACTTATCTGGGGGTTAATCTTCAGTACCCAGTTCACACATAATGGTTTTGGAATCAATAAAACTTCATCATCATTTGAAACAACTGTACTCCCCACAGCAGCAAAACTACTTGATGCTTCTGTAATCTCAGCCATGATTTTTCTTAGGAATGCAAGAAACGGTTCGTGGCTGACAGGTTAGGGAGGGGAGGGCAGTTGTTGTGAATTTGTAGAATTAAAGTTCAGAAAAGTTAATATGTTCTGAAAACTGAACCTCATTTCTGTTAAATACACTTCATTCCTAGCTAATAAACTAATCTTCAATCTCCCTGCAGTGTTGATGATGTAGTGAGAAGACTGTTGTCACTGGAAATGGCAAGTCAGGTTAGTTTCATTCTACTTGCATAAAAAACTAAAAGATTTAGTGAACGTGTTTGTGTAAGACGGCTGTGTTAAATGCCCTTCACTTTATTTTTCAGTGTTGCTCGGTAACTGCAAATCTGGAGCTATTAAACACGAGATTGAAAAGCCTTTTATGCTCTCAAAATTTGTCATGCAGTCTTCTTTATGATAATAACTGCATACTAAAATAAGAGAAAAGAATATTAGGCAGTGGCAGGGGAGATGAGCTGTGTTGTGTGACTGCTGCTGCTCGGCCTGGGTTCCAGAAAATAGCGCCCTGGACAGCAGATGTTCTTCAGATTACTTCTACTTTTTGTATGCCCAGAAAATGAAGTAAGCAAATGGTCAGGTAGCACAAAGATCTTACCATTTCTTGCTGCTTAACATTTAAGTTTGAAAAGATGTGAAAAGTAAAGGCTGGTGCCACGTAAGATCAGCTTCAGTTCTCTCTTCCGTTCAGGGGAGCAGCGGGGCCTCTTCACTGCCCATCCCTGTCGGCTCGGGGGGAAGGGTGTGCTCACTCTTGATGTGAGCAATGGTGGTGCAGTGCTCCGCCGAGATCATTTCGTGCTGCTTGTCCCCCGAGCACTGTCCTGCAGGCACCACCTCCTTTTTTGCAGCTCTTTTTACACATTTTGTGATGGGCACCGAGTAAAGCTATTAATTACAAAGCCTTTATCTGGGCATCTGGGAAGAGAGCTGGGGTGTCTCAGACCTTTAATGCTCCTGAGGAAGTGACAAGCTCTTTTCTGTTATCCACAGAAGGAGAAGATGAAAATAAAGACACAGCAGCTGGTGGAGAAGGTCAGGAGGTCTCCCAACGACAATGGCTCTTTTGAGGTGCAAGGTAAGTTAGAAAGTAGAAAGACATTGTTGGCGGGCGATACATCTCTGCTTTTATTTAGCTGTTCCCACCCCAGCACTTCAGGTTTCCTGTATCAGTTTGGAGAATGAGAGGCAGGGAGCCTGCAGTTTGCCCTGGAGGACCCGACCGGCTTTCGGGAAGGTCGCGGAGGCAGCACGTGCACTTACCAGCAGTTGTCTGCTGGGGTGTGTCCAGATTCCAGCCCCAACGGCAGCACGTGCATTACATTATTCTGCTTGAGCTGCCTGTGTGACATGGAGCCCTGCATTTGTTACCCAAATGAACTACTACGTTTAGCCACGGAACCCAAATTTCCCTCTGCACCAGAGCTCTGGCTGAAGCACAGTAGGGACAGCGCAGGGACCAAGGCCACGCTGCCGTTGCCCAAGATGCACTCCTGTATCGTTAATAAAGGCTTTGGGTTTCTCAGCACCTTTCTCCAAAGCCTGAAATCACAAAGAGCTGCTGCGCTTAGAAAGAGCCTCTTGTCAGTTCCTCCAAAGCTTAAACCAAGTGCAGTGAAATGAATGTAAAGTCACCAGTAATTAAGTAAGTGCGAGAGGCATTTTACAGATACACTCATATGATCTGTTGTTACAATTTTAACCATTTCTAATTAAGCAGCTTCATAACAGCAGTAGTTGTGACTCGGGTGATGTATTTTGCGGTTTGTTTTGCACTGACTCGGGGGGCTGTGCAGCAATATCGCTGCGGTGCAGCGGGTCCCCAGAGCGGTCCTCAACCGGCAATTTGAAGGGAAGGCAAACGATACCCTGGGAAGTTGCTGCTCTCACCCAGCTCCTCGTGTCTGTTCTTTACAGTTGCCATCCTGACTGCCAAGATCCGCTCTTACGAGGAGCATCTTCAGAGGCATCCCAAGGTGACCATCAGCAGCGTGAGCCCACGCGCCTCAGACAGCAGCTGGTCGGGTTGTTTCCTCAGTTTAGAACAAAAGGGTTTTAATTCTGGGGATTATGACTTTCCTAAGAAGGTTTATAAAATAGTTCTAACTGTTCCCTGGTGCCAGTCTGGGAAACTGCTGGCTCAGTCGCAGCTGCGTTCTCCGCGACTGAGATATGGAGAGCGTTCCTTTTGTGACCGGGTGGGTGGGAACGGCTGAGCGGTACCTCTGAGCGGAGGTTGGCTAAATCCATCCATGCTGCAGATGTGCCTCCACTGCTTGGTTTCCAATGTCGTTGCTGTTATCCCTTCAGCAGCTGTACTCTCTTTGTGCTGCCTATGAACATGTTTAGAGGACAGGACTGGGCTAATGTCATAATGACCATTTTTGTACCTAAAGCTTCCTGGCTTCAGAGCCCAAATTGGAAACATCACAACTGTGAGTTTATCAACGAGATATATCAAAGACTTTATGCAGCACAAAAGGTGGGAAATGGATTCATCAACTGCATTTTTAAAAAGTGCATAATTATTTATTAATCATAAAAGCTTGAAGGGTAAAACAGAACAGAATTCAGTTTTTATGAGAAGCCAGGAGCTGTAACAAATGTTTCAGCAGAAGAGACCCTTTGAAATTACTTGGATGAAGCCTGCCCTTTACACAAATGGCCTGTATCAGATAGGGAAACTTCTCCCATGGGGATTGCCCTGAATGGCTCAAGCTACACATATTCTCTAACAAAGAACAACTCAAACAGTCAGAGCCAAGTCACATTTTATTTTATTTTATTTTAATTTCTGGAAAAACAGGTAAATGCTTCTGTGTTGTTTCTGGAAGAATACATTTCAGGGGAAGCAGAGTTTTTAGCCCATAGACCTACAGCCTCTGCCTCCAAGTCATTGCAGCTTTTGCCGCTGCCTGGAACTGGGTAGGAGTTGAAAACAGTCCTTGGGGCTGGGGGAGGAAGGTGCAGACACAGAATGAAGAAAGCAATTTCCGTGAAAAGTAAATTAAGTCTTCTCAGATCTCCTTGTAGTGACCTAATGTGCTTGCAGTATCTGCCAAGAAAAATTGTTCTAAGATAGTGCCCTTAACCTGATTGTTTCCTTTCAGCCATAATCTGGTCTATTCTAAGTAATTTATTGGAATGACAGTATAACCTGTCTGCAATCTAGTGAGCGTTAAGTCCTTTGCAGGATAAAAGTAACCGTCGTCGCATGCTGATGGATATAGATCGCCGGAAGAAACTCCTGGCGTATCTTCGCCGTGTCCGCTATGACACCTTTGAGAACACCTGCAAGCAGCTGGGTATCCAGTACAGCCTGCCCCCCCCCTACACCAGGAGGGTCACCAAGCGCTGGCTCGTGAAGAAGGCTTTTTGTCTCAAGGTACGGGGCCATCGGGGGAGAGTGGCCCAGAGCTGGAGCAGGAAAAAAATCTCTTTATATAAAAAACCTCTTTATAGAAGGGGTTAAATTAGAACAGTTAGAAAAGACTGATAGCTAAATCCTTCTAATCTATGCTTTGAATTTGAGGAGACAATTATAATCTCTGTAGAGAAACACATGAACTCAGCAAAGAGCTCCACAGGAGACAGTTACATAGAGGGCAGCGACGCACATGCTGTGCTTGAGAGCTTCAGACTGCGCTGCTAGTTTGCTCAGAAATGTATGATCCAAAACATCGTCTTTTCAAAGCCTGGTATGGGAACTAATATGTGAGACAATTAAATTTGATGGTAGCTTTGGAACAGAAAGGTGGGTACACCCGCCGTCTACTCTCATTTGCTTAAATACATTGGGGTAGCTGCTGCGTGTAGTATCTCTGTGTATAACTGAGCAGAATCAAAAAGCTCTTCACACCTTCAGTCTATAAATGCTAAAATTCCGTTCAATGAAATTATAAGCAAAAGACGGGGTAGCTAGAACGGAATACCACCACATGGTGCTCCAAAAGCAGGGCTGGCTGGAGCCCTGAGGAGGCACAGCATGTCTCCTGGCCTCAGCCGCAGGAGCTGGGGTCTGTGTGGCAGTGGCTCTCCTCAGCAGCAGGCAGCTTCATCTCTCCCCTTCTCTCACCTCCTCCTGTTCCTCCTGCAGGTTTTTCAGGAGGTGCGGAAGCTGAAAGCACCCGAGAGGCTAAAGCAGAGGAAGGAGTGGCAAGCGAGAGCCAGAGCTGCGAGGGAGAAAGCGGCGCAGTGCGAGGGGACACCTGTGTAGCCGTGTGGTCAGGCTGATGTGGCCAGTCTCTGACAATAAATTATCACCTAAAGACACGCTGCCTCTTTGCTTCTGTGTGTGCGTGTGGTCTGCGCCATCCAGAAAGGTGCAATGAGTGGTTTAAGTGTTTTAAAAGTTTAATTTAAGGCTGGTACGCTGGGCTGTGTTGTGAGCAGCTTGATCTGTGGGCGAGGAGTACCTGGGGGGCTGCTCCCCCTCGGGCAGGGAGGTCTCCAGGTGAGAGCACCCACAGCAGCGTCCCTCTCCTGTCACCCCCGGCAGGACTGCACCGTCAGACAGCACTGACCCGCCATTTGGGCTGTGGGATGAGAAATGAGAAGAGATAATGAGGCAAAACGCTGCTTTTTTTGGAAACAAAGCTGCCCTGACAGCGGCTCAGAGCGCCGTTCCTTCCCCCAGGAAAGCAGGGGTCGATCCGCAGCTGCAGGAATCGGGTTAAATCAGGTCTGTTATTTCCCAGCAGAGTTATGCATTTCCCTTCGTTCATCTGGCCATCAGCCCGCCCAGCGCCGGTCTCTCAGGGAGAATGACCAGGATGATTACGGGGGTGCCTTTCTGTGGCTCCCAGCCAGACTGCCCCGCCTTCCTCCCGCCGGGCCCCGGGCACGACCGAGCCCTTTGTTATTTACCAAAATTACTTCAGTTTAACCGTCTCCTTACAGACGCTTTCGGTTTCTGCGGCAACCGCTGTTCGGGGACTCACGCGCCTGTGAGGGGCTGCGCGTGCGCAGGGGCGGGGCTTCGCGTGCGCCCCGGCCGATCAAGACGGCGCCTCCCGATTGGCCCCGCGGTTGCCCGGCAACACTGGCGGCGGCGGCGGCGGGGCCGCTGGTCGCCATGTCGGTGCGGACGCTGCCGCTGCTGTTCCTCAACCTGGGCGGGGAGATGCTCTACATCCTGGACCAGCGCCTCCGCGCCCAGAGCATCCCCGGGGAGAAGGCCCGCAAAGGTGAGCGGCGGGCGGGCGGCCGGAGCCACTGTCGGGGCCGGGCCTGCGCCGGGAGCTGCCCGCCGCGGGGTCCCGCGGCCTGGCCCTGCCGTCCGGGGCCGGGGCCGAGCAGGGCGCCGGGACGCCGTTGGCGATGGCGAGGTGGCCCTGGGGACGGGAGGAGCGGGGCTGCCATAGCTGCCGGTCCCGGTCCCCGGGGCCGCTTTTCCTCCCGCCCTCTCTCTTTCCAAAGCTCGGTGGGGTTCAGGGCCCCCCAAAGCGACGGGCCGCTCGGGCCCGTGGTGCTGGTTCTCGTAACGAAATACAGGGATAAACACAAATGTACTTGCTGTGCTGTTACTGGAAGGATGCTTGAAAAGAACAGAGCATCCCAGTGTCTGGTGTCGACAGCAGTCTGGGGCAAGCGGTTGCCTCACCACCGTTTAGCAACTCTCACAGAAATTAATCGTGTGTGTTTTTCTTGTCTTAAATTTCAAGTAAAGCCTGTTGAGTTAACCAGCTCTCATGGAGTTTCTGTGGTAATAACTACCTGAAGGTTTTACTGAAGCTATTTTGTGAAATCCATACAGAAAAGGTAGATAATTGAAATATGTTTCAGTGTGTTCTTGCAGCTCCCTGTCAGGGGATGGGGAATGCACTTCAGGAAGCTCTTGTATTTTTTAATAAAAAATCAACTCAATATTAACTGCATATTGAAAAGGTTGTTACGTTTTTCTTCCTTCTGCACATCCAATAAGAAGAAATGCTAAAAGATAGCAAAGGTTTCACTACAGTGGTGTGATTTTTAATTATTCGTGTCTGTCCTCAGAGAATGAGCTGACAAAAGGTTACTACTGTCCTTATAGGTCTAAGTTTAGAGCTTAAACTAAACTAGCCATACTTGGTGGAGCATCTCAGCAGGAGAATTAGATCTGTGTTAGTTTATCCACCGATGTATTTCATCTTTCAAACAAACAAGCATTAACTTTACTGACACGTGGTTTCATCCATGCTGATGTGTTTGTTAATGCTTAAAACTGTTCACTCAAATATTGTTCATGTGTCAGTGCAAAAAACAGCTGAAAACTTTCCAAGCTAAATGCAAAACATTCTAAGATTCAGTGAAGGGTAAAATTTTATCTCCATTGAAGAAACAAGACTTTTTCCAAGGAGAGGGCACAGTTTTGTCTTTTGTGTGCTCATTGAAAGTGAGAGATGTCAAGTAAGAAAAGAGTTCGTTCTCGTGAAGCGCTGAATGCCGATGAGAAAAAACAAAGTCCATTAGTTAGATTTTTTTTATTATTTATTTTATTTCTTTTATTCTCCTTGAAACTATTGTTCTTACTTCTTGAACTGGTGTTTTTGTTTTATATGCTTCGTGTAGATGAATGGACAGATGTGGACAGGAAACGAGGTACTGTAATCTGCTAGCTGCATGCAGTAGATGAACACCACTACATGCACACATGAGGCTCATCGTACGTGAACACACTGTATGCTGTTCCCGCAGCCTTCTAGTCATAGCGTCAAAGATGAATAATACTCACCTGTTCATTAAAATGCACTTTAACTATAGATCTTAGGAAAAACAGGCAATACCTCAAAACCATACGGCTTCAAAAATAAGTCACGAATTTAACCAGGCTATAAATAAATCAAAAGTTTTTATTGTAGTGGGTTTTCTTAGCCAAAACGGTATTTGCATTTTTCTAGCATTGCAAGCATATAATTGTGTGAACATTGTGAAGGTTGTTTTTCTGCTTAAATGCAGGAATACTACGTATACTGCATTTTTCTAGGGTTTTTTCGAATTCACTGCTTAGGGCTTTGACAGGTGAACTCCAGGAAGGATTTAATGTGTTTCCATTGTAGCTGTTTATCCATCTCTGCTAGTGGTCACCCCCTGCTGCAGAGCCATCACAGAGGAGCAGGTGCCCACACTTCAGCCAAGCTCCTCTCGACTGAAATTGTCCGGGAAAGCTCTCGATGGAGCTGAGCTGTGAGTGTGCCTTTCCTTCTGGCTTCTGCCTTGGAATGGTGGCCTCCAGCAAGGGTGTGGTAAGGAGCTGGATGAAGAAATAAATCTCTTCAACTGCCTCAGGCTTTTTGGGGCATGAACACGAGTAAAACTTTCAGTGTGTTTTTGAGTAGCCAGTTTTTAAGAGAGATCGGGATTATGGTTCATGTTTTTCAAAATAAGCATCATTTGTAGATTTCGAATATTTACTGAAGGTAAATATTGATATCCTGGAGTTTGCCTGGCTTTTTTTTTTTTCCCACTACCACCATGTGCTGTTTTCAGCACTTTTTTCCCAGCATTTAATAACTCAGAAGTGTAAAAGATTCTATATTCCTCTTTTATCATGTCTGAAATGATGACGAGCTGTATGAAAGCCCGCTTTATGATACATAGGTGGCAGCGGCACAGATACAGATCCCATGTTGACCAACCAGCTTCTCTTGTGAGAGAGAACAGTTTGCCTGTGGACACTACTCTTGGGGCCGTCTCTGAAGAGTTACGATAGAGTAACCAGCCGAGTCTTTCGCTGATGAAGCCATGACAAGGCGGCTTCGCCTGCCTTTGACCTTGTTACGAACTATAAATTGCAAGTAGAATGTCTGACTGTTTTGGACTTGTAACATTCCCTCTGCTGCCTTGAATGTCCTCCAAGAAGCATGAGCATAATCCAGACATAAAGACTCCAGTCTCATGTCATGCATCCGAGCCGTGTTACGTCAAAGCGCAGTAGACGTTGGAATGTGTCTGTCACCGGTGACATGGCACATGTAGGCGAAAACCGCCGTAAATCCTCAGCTTCTCTTCTGTCCATCGCATTGTCTATATTTGGTTTCCCTCTACCCATCCCAGTTGATGAAACCCCACTCTGCTAAATTGCTTTTATGCTATGTTGCTTGGCGTGCCATTTTCCCTGAGCTGACGCTCCTTTCTTTGTTATTTTCCATTGTTAGAACGGCATAAATACCTCCCTAGGGACTACCTGTGCTCTGAGATCTTTTTGCTGTGCCATTATCAAACATACCATGTGAGATTTGCCCTTTACCGTGATTTTTTTTTTATGTCTTTCTCAGTTCTTTTTATAGCCAATACAAGAGGTTTTAATTTCAGAAGATAATTTATGTAAGGCTCGGTGTGCAGTTAACACAGATCTTCCAATTTCCTTGTGAATATCTACCAGCCACAGTCGGTGTACTAGGACGTTGTCTGTCTCCTGACAGTTTGGTTATTAGTGACTCTACAGAGTTATTTATGATAACTCTGTAGAATGTATCAGGTATATGATAAAAGTATCAGATCCAGCACAGAAGCTAAGGTATTGCATCTGCCTGAATCACTGCAAAATGTTTTCTATCTTCTTCGCATCAAAAGCTTGATAACCAGAGCACAGCCCTTACGCTCAGCACTCCTGGTCTCTGTGTACTCTTAAGTAAATCACATAACACTTCCATGGAACATTTATGAAGCACTTTGAACTGCTCTAGTATCTGCAGGTGCTGCTGTGTAAGAGCCTTGGGTGGCCTGACAGAGATCCCAGTGTTATAAATGCTTCCTTAAATACTTGTCCGGCGCTAATCTGTTTAACACAAATACTTCAAGGAGCCTTGAATCATTCAGGACCTTCTGTTTAGAAGGAAAAATTGGCTAATAGTGTCAAAGGCTAAAGAGAGAACAGGCAGAGCAGACTACCTATAGTTTGCAAAAATCCAGAGCGATGCAAAACAGTCTTGTTGGGAAGCACAGCTGTAGCTTTTATAGATAACATATGACAGAGTAGCCTATTAAAAAACTTTATTTAAAAGGGAGAAAGTGCTAACCAGTGCTCTAAAAACAAGACAACAAACCCAGTCTTTCCCACTGGAAAACAGGGTTTGTTGTCTGCAGCTCAGGTAGCATTTCTGCCCCTGGGGACAGCCAGCAGGGATCATGCTGCTCGCTTAGACTGGTGTGGGACTGAGAAAAATGTTGACACTAAGAAATGATGTTCCTCCTCCTTTTCCCTTCGGTGGCTCTGGCCCTAGCTCTCCCAGGTAAGCATTCACGTCAGTCCTTGCAGCGATCAGTGCCCAGGTTCTCAGGGTGGAATAAATCAAATAAATGTGCTGTTTCTGAAGCAAAAAACAGAGACTCTTTGTCTTTGCAGTTATGAATGACATCATCACAACCATGTTCAATAAAAAATTTATGGAAGAGCTGTTTAAACCACAGGAACTCTATTCCAAGAAAGCTCTGCGAACGGTGTACGACCGGCTTGCTCATGCGTCAATCATGAGACTGAACCAGGCGAGCATGGACAAGGTAAAAAAGACCAGCCCCCTTTCCTAAGTGTGCTGCTCTTCCCTGCTGCCCTTCACAGGTTTCTGATTGTGATAATTAGCATGTGGCTTTACATCACTGTAATTTCAAAGCATTTTGTAACAGGCCTCTTTCCATTTGCTTTCTTTCTAAAAACGGTTCTCAGCCAAGGAAGCTTTGGGGAAATCCATGGTAGTAGCAGGTGCTTCAGAACCAAGTATTTTTGCTTTAATAGCTAAATGCTTAATTTTAAGAGGTTTAGTAGCATTCTTTATCAGATTTTTTTAACATATATTAAAACTATATACATATGTTTGTAGAAATATATATATTTCTGTATTAACACTCACAGTTTTGCAGTTGCTGGAGTTGGGAATTTTGCCTGCAAACAGTAAATCCAGCAGACAATTTTGAAAAGCCTCGTATGAGCTGGATTACCTGAGAGACCTCTGCCCAGGTGTCAGTGACGTTGAGCTTGGCAGTAGTTTTAAAGGCAGTTAGAGAGGGAGACCAGCAGGAGGGTGCTGATGTGATTGCAGAGGTCTTATTTTCTTAGGAAATAAAGCTTAAATGGTTCTTCTTACCATGGGCAGGTGCTGGCCTAAGTGTCTAAATCCCTTTGTACGTCAGCATGGAGTTAACCAGAGCAGTGTTGTGCTCTCTCTCGTGATGGAACCAAATTTTCCCCATGTTACTTTGCAGCTGTATGACCTTATGACTATGGCTTTCAAATACCAAGTCCTGCTGTGCCCTCGGCCCAAAGACATTCTGCTGGTCACATTCAACCACCTGGACGCCATCAAGGATTTCATACAGGATTCCCCTGGCATCTTGAACCAGGTGGATGAGACTTTCCGGCAGCTGATTGAAGTAAGAATCCTTAGAGAAATGGTGGGACACGCTGTGGTTTGAGATTTTTATTTTTTTCTAAATTTTTTCTAAATACTACATCAGTAAGTGCAATCTCAAGGGTGGAGGTTAAGTGTTCTCAGCCCCAGAGAACCATCCAAATAACTTTCCCTTCTTTTTAACCCAAGGGAAACAAATTGGCCTCCCAGTTAGCAACTTCTGCTCATGTAACTGCTGTAATTCTTTGGACAAAGAATATGAGTATCCCAATGAAAGGGAACTGGTTTCCGAAAATGTTAAAAGTTCTGTGAAGTCATGAAATTATTCCAAAGGGCTTCTGGAGAGGAAGAATAATTACTGATAATGACCAGCAGCCCCCCTTATATCATCTCTGCCTCCCCTGCCACACATGCAGTGGTTCTGGGCAGCAGTATCTGGTGTGCTTGTTTCCACCTGGACCTGGGGTGGAGGTGGTGCACTTGCAAAGCCTTACATGATGGTTTTTCTTTTCCAGACCTACACTTGTCTCTCTGCTGGTGAATTTCAGCTCATCAGGCAAACGCTCCTCATTTTTTTTCAGGACATGCACATAAGGGTAAGAGCCCAATACAATTAGTCAGAATGAGAGGGAGTTTGTGGCTAGAATATGAAGGTATCTTCTTATAATTACACTGTAGGTTTGGGTTTGTTACTTGTGCTTTTCAGGCATCTCAATGGGCTTGTAATGTCAGTCTTCAGAAGTTCACAAATTGAGCACATCTACTACAATAATACTCAATAATTCTAAAATGTTATGAAAAAAAATCTCTACTAAGGATTTGCTAGTTGATAAATATGCTTTTTCGTTTAGTACAAACTTGAGCTTGAATTCATGGGCTTGATATTGTCAAAATAAATTGGTCATACACGCGTGCATAGACAGTACGTATTTTATATATATATATAAAATACTTATTTTAATGTTAGATCAGTGTGCCCATCCTCTGGACCACAATTCTATGTTAGCTGGCTTTGGCCTGTATCAAAGTCTCTGTCTGTACATCAAAATCTCTAGGAAATGTACCCAGTCTAGGTGGGAAGGCTGCAAGGTCAGACCTCAAAGCATTCACATCAGAAGATACGCAATTGATTTTCTAGAAGGTGGAATATTCTTTTGCAGGTCTCTATTTTTCTGAAGGATAAAGTACAAAACTCTAATGGTCGCTTTGTGCTGCCAATATCGGGCCCTGTTCCTTGGGGTACAGAAGTTCCAGGACTCATCAGGTGGGTTCCGAGCTGCTGTGGATACACAGTGCCTTGTGCGTGTGGCTGCTCGCGGAGGACAGTCGGTCCCAGAGGCCTGACAGGACCCAGCTTAGCCTGTCACTCATGTGGCACGGGTCGCTGAGCCTCCACTGAGTGCTGCTTGAAGGGCAGGGATTGGGACTATGTCACCCGGCAATGGAATACTAAGCCATTCCTGGCATTCCCTATTCCAGCAAACTAGCTATTAGTAATTTATCCTATAAAAATGGGCATTTACCAACATATAGAAGAGGGTTTTATTCCCCTTGTACAGTAAGCAGAGGAAGTCAGTGCTGAAAATCATCAGTAAAACTACTAAATGTGTTTCAATAATGACTTGTTTTTAAGGATCTTTAATCACAATGGAGATGAAGTTAAAAGAACTGAGTTCACCACTGATGGAAATTATGTTACTCCACAAAGGGAAGGATCTTTCGATCTTTATGGAGACAGAGTCCTCAAACTTGGAACAAATATGTAAGTCATTTTTGTCCTACCTAGAAACATGAAGTAAATGTTGATGGTTATGGATATGTTCAAAAGTACATCTTCAGCCTTGTGTGTGTTTGCCTCTCACTATATTCAGCTTGACTTTTTTACAAAGCGATGTCCTGAAACAGAACACGTGGACAGATGTGTATAAAGAGCTGTGGAAAAGAGCAAAACTTTGATTTTTGTCTACAGTAGAGCTGAGTAAATAGTCTTCTCATCTGGTACTGCCTATTGTGTGAGATGTCATTTAATTTTGACTGTGTTTAAGAAATCCCTTCTGTTCTCCATGTTTGTATTGCTATAATTTTTCCACTCAAAGAATAAGAGAGCGGTGTTCTTTCTTACAGCTTTTTCACTCACACATTTTAATGCCTCATTAAAAAATGCCTCATTAAAAAGAATTTTTTTACTCCATAAAACTGAACTGTAGCTTCTCATTTCAGTTATTTACAGTCTGCAGAAAAATATCCTAAAATCATAGATACTGTGCTGCTTCCTCCAGTTCCTGTATCTCAGGCGAGTAACAGGTTGCTCTTCCTCGTGTGTTTGTCCCTGCAGGTACAGTGTCAGTCGGCCGGTAGAGACACACATGTCAGGATCATCCAAAAACTTGGCATCTCATGCGAAGGTCAGTGGGGTTCTGTCCTGTCACCGGTACCCGGGTAACTGGTCTGTGTCGGTGAGTCCTGCAGCCGATCCCACGTGGTGGGAGCCTTTCCTTGGAGCAGTTTCACCACAGCCACCAGACTGTACGTTCTGCTTCCCTCGTCTCTCAATAGATGGGGTCACTGAACGAATCGCCCCCATCTGTCATCTCCAAGTCATTTACTACACAGTTGTACTACCTTCCCTTTGCTCGTCTCCTTTCTTTGGGAAACAATAACCATCTTTTTAGTCTACAGTTATGGGTAACTTCAGGGGAACCTGTTCTGTTCTTTTCAGAGCCCCGTCCAATCCTCCATGGGTTCCTTTTGAGCTGGGGAAGGGCACATTTTCCTACAGGATCTTACACACAGACTTATGCAATGGTGTTCTTGCTTCCTGTTTTCATCTCTTCAGAAAACAGCTGGTTTTACAGATTTCTCAGCTGTTCAATTTAGCTGAAAAATTATCTTGTCCTGGGTCTATAAATTCAAGCAACCATTTCACATACGTAGCTGATAATTGCTAGTTATCTGCACAATCTGTGCTATTAACAATACAGAAATGTATTTATATCACTCTGAAGAACATTTATGTAACAATAGAAAACACAAAAATGATTACAGTCGTTGTCTCCCTGGTAACCTGACCAACAAATCCCTTGCTGTTTGCTGCAGGAGAACACGGTCCCTAACCCTCTTGCTAAAGAAGAACTGAACTTTTTGGCCAGGCTGCTGGGAGGGCTGGAGATCAAGACACCTGGTGGCAGCGAGACAGGATTTCGGCTGAATTTGTTCACAACTGACGAGGAGGAAGAGTATGTGCGAGTCCTTCTTGATTTGCGGTTTGTGATGTGGTGCCACATGGACAGCCCTGGGACTAAAGCTGGCCCTGAACAGCTTTAGGGACAGAATAGCAGGGGTTCAGCATTGGATTATTATGGTCCAGATGGTCCCTACAGGAAAAAAAAGAGGGGACGTTTCCTTGGTTTGACCTTTTTGTTCAGGCTGGTGGCAAGGAGAGCCATTGCCCCTCCTGGTGTCTCCCTGATGGCCGGCCTTGCGTCCCCTCCAGGTGACACTGGCCATCAGCAGCAGGTGACCATCTGTGCTTAGTTCTGTCCCGGGGAACAGAGACATCCCTTCAGCCCTTTTCACTCTCCTTTCCCCCAGATACATCTCCACGTTTCAGAGAGAAGAATATAACTGATGGAGCTGGTGAGCCTGATGGGCTTGAAACCTGTCCCCCTCCTGGCAGGGAGCACGAGGGAGACTTTTGTTATGTGATTTCTGCAGAATGTTTTTACCTCCTTTTGATCTCAGCTGCAGAGATATTGCCAGTGTTCTACACTTAGCAGAAAAAAAAAAATCTAAGACAGGGAAAAGCCTCCAAACTGGGATCAATACATTAGGTTTCCTGGTAGGAATAATGCCCACAGGAAAATCATCAATGCCCTCATGAAATCTGATTTTTGTAATTTACTTGTATGTCTTCATGAGATTGAGTGCTCTTTCTGTGTTTTTAATCAAGACACGCCGCACTGACTAGGCCAGAGGAGTTGTCCTACAAGGTTATCAACATAGAAGCCACACAGGTACGTACAGCACGGTTCGGACCCTTGATTCCCATTGTCCCTGCCTTGCTGAGAGATGAGTTTCACCCGGAGCAGTAACCTAAAAAATACAATTTTCCCCACTTCAGTTAAGCTCGGAAATAAGCAATAGCAGTATTTTCTAGATTTGGTGACTATTTAATAAGGTAACTTGAAACCTGACGAACATTAGACCGAGTTTTTAGCTGCGCAGGGTGGAGAACTGGGTCCTTTTCCTGCTTTCGGTGACAGGCAGCAGTGGCCCTTTGTAAAGGGGTTCGGGGGTATCAGCAGGCAGTCGGGCACGTCCCAGTGCAGCCCAGTTGCGGGGCTGGTGCCGGTGCACGGTGCCGGCGGGCTGAGGCGGTGTCTCTCCCGCAGGAGCCGGGGCGGCGGGCGGAGCTCTCCCGCATCCTGGGGGAGCTGGAGGTGGCGGAGCCGCGGCCGGCCAGCTCCGGGAAAGGGGAGGACCTGCTGGCGCTGATGGACGGGCTCTGAGCGACGTTAAGGACCTGCGCACAGCCCCGCGGCGAGCGGGCGGGACGGCGGCGGGGCCGGGAAGGGAGCGGGGCCGCCGGGGCCGCCTGTCCCGGGGCCGAGCGGCGGCGGCGGCACCGCCCGGGCATTGCCCCGGCGCGGCCCCGGCCTGTCCCTCGCCCTGCGGGTGTGACCCTCCGTGCGGGCCCCCACGCGTGTCCCCCCCGCCTTTTGCCCTTGCACGTCCTCTGCACGGCCCAGCGTTTCCCCGTGCATTGCACACCCCCGCACACTCCCGCACACTCCCGCACTGCCGCTCCATTGCCCCCCCCCCCAGCTTAAGATTTGTCTCAGCACCTCGATGTCTTCATGTTCCTGCCGCTCTCACTGTCCCCCCTCCCCCCCACCATGAGGCTTTTTGATGATTAAATACATCAAACAAGCCCAAACCAGACCCGAACCTTTGCTTCTGAAATGAAGTTACAGAATATACTTTTCCTAAAGAAAAAAAAACCCAAAACCTGTGCCCTTTTGT
>JAOXJM010000009.1:2111630-2129073 GCA_026413425.1 Tringa solitaria | reverse complement strand
GTTGGTGGCAAGTATGCAAACATCAGAGTAATTACATCAGCTGTTAAACACGTGAATACCTACAGTGTGAGAGGTTTGGGGGCATTTGGGTTCTTCTGGGGGCTATAAAGGTCTTTTCCCTCTTCCTGAAGATTCTCACCTTAGAAGAAAGGGGTGATAAAGGAATAGAAACCCAGGAGGAACGACAGGGCAAGATGCTGCTGCACACAGAGTATTCTCTCCTTTCCCTGCTCCACAACCAGGAGGGAGTGGTTCATCATCACGGGCTCTTCCAGGTACAGCTGGTGACCATCCGGGCTGGGGGAATGCCAGGAATTGCTATGGCCTTGAGCTGCTTTTGTTTAATGTACAGTTTGTGCTGAGCCCGTCCCTGTGTGTAAGAACCACCAGCTCAGTGCTGAGATTAACCTCTGCTGCTTCAAACAAACAAGTTCGTGGCCGGGGCTTTTGAGGGTTAAGTGGGATGTAACGGGGTTTGGGATTTGGGAAATGTGGGAAGTCCCAAGCTGGGACAGGTGCTCAGTAGCGTCCCCTTCAGGTACCCTGGCAAATTAATTTGTGCCCCCAGAGCCCCTTTAGAACTGAATTTGTGCTTCCCAGTCTCTGTGTTGTTTTATGATGCCTTGTAAGAGGGGACAAATTGCCAAGAAACTGTTTCAGGGGGTTAAACCCCTCCATGTGCTGATCAGTGTCTGGTGTGAGCGAGCAGTGCTGTTAGCAGCATGTTGGTATTGCCTTGCTTTCTGGTTAAATTTTGTCAACAGATTTTCACGTGAGGCCATCTGTACTATATCCTAAATAAGCCAAGTGTCCAACTCAGCTGTGTCCTGGTTAGTGTTACAGAAGAACTGTTAACTGTGTCTTAAGATTTCTGTTCTTCTCATCACTGCTGTGTTGGACTCCTGGTACTCACACAGTCTGTTCCACTGTAGAGTTTTTCTAGATTTTACCTAAAGGTGTCTGTGCGTATATAAACACTATCAGTGCTGACGTACACCTACAGCCAAACAGCACAGACTTTCTCTGGCTTCTTTAAGTAGAGATCATGTATCTTCTTTTTGGAAATCCCAACTCAGGGCAAAGATCAAGCACTGCGATTGCATTTGCTTCTTTTGAGGTCACCGTGTAGTTATTTGTTCCCTAGTGCTCTGTAAGTACACGTACCCTGACAGCTTCCCTGAACTACTGCTCGTTTGTTTGCCTCCCTCTAGGACCGAGCCTGTGAAATTATAGAAGACCTAGAAGCCAACAGAATGGTCAGGAAAATGAAGAAGCGCATTTGTCTTGTGTTAGACTGTCTCTGTGCTCATGATTTCAGTGACAAAACAGCAGATCTGATCAATCTGCAGCATTATGTCATTAAAGAGAAGAGACTGAGTGAGCGGGAGACAGTAGTGATATTTTATGATGTGGTACGAGTGGTGGAAGCATTACACAAGGTAAGCCCCTTGTTAGCCCTCTCGCTGCTGGGAGGCTTGGTTTTCCCACCTTGGGTCAGTAGGTGTTTGAAGACTTCCTTGTGCGGGCAGTGGCGCAGGTACAGAGGGTGGGTGTTTCAGCTCTTTCCCCGTAACCTCAAGCCATAAAAGAGCATTCCCTTCCCCTCCCCTCAAGTTTCTTGATGACAACACAGTGTTTATGGACTGTGGAGAGGGCCCAGCCGGACCGAATGCAGATCAGGTGAACTACGGTGTTGGGAACCTCAGAAAGGGGTGGTGGGAGGGGAGAGCAGGCGCTGATCCAACACTTCCAGCTATTTCCTCTTGAAGCAAAATAAATCACAGTGTAAGAACTGGTTTCTGAGATCAGAACCTCAAGCTACAAGTTTGAGATCAATGAAGTAGAAATTATTGTAAGAACAATAGATTCTGCCAGTGTTTGAGTTCTCACCCCGTTGGGAGGGACACCCACCCTTCCCTGGCAGAGCAACGAAGCATCTGTCTTCTGAGGAAATGCTCATCGCGTTGGTCTTCCTGAGCCTGGGCACTTAGATTTCAGGCCTCTTAGTTTTAATCAAATCAGTCTATGTGTTCAAAGTAGCGAATTTGCTCATTCTGTCCTTCTGACCAGAGTCGAGAGGGGTGTGCACCAAGTACCCAGGGAGCAGCCTGACCCCAGCCCTGGCTCTGGGTTGTTTCTGAGAACGGAGATGACATGATTTCAGAAGATACTTAGTGCTTTTGTCCAGGCATCAAATTTAGACTTCTATAACAAATATGCTTTTGCTCATTTTGCTCATGTTATGTATTTTACAGAAAAATATTGTGCACAGAGACTTGAAACTAGGAAACATGGTGCTAAACAAAAGGTAAGTGCTGGGGAGCTGCCGTTCTGGCAGTTTCTTGTGTTCCTTCCCTGAAGCAGATTTCTATTAGAAACACAGCGGAAGGCGGCGCGTGCTGAGAGTGCTGTGGTGTGAGAAGGGCGAGGGACGTGGAAGCAGGCTGTGCAAAAATACAAATCCCCTTCAAAGTTCATAGAATCATAGACCGGTTTGGGTTGGAAAGGGACCTTAAGGATCATCGAGTTCCAACCAATCGAGTTATGGGAGTTAATCTCCAAAAATGAATTGAGCCCAACCTGCGTAGCTTACTCTTCCGCCAAGCTTAGTGACCCCATTTTTATAGTAATTCAGAAGCCTGCAAGAGGCATGCTTATGTTTATATTTAAAGAAAGAATTAAAATGTGGTAGGAGGTTCTGTTCACGTAATTCACTAAAGGAATTCCCAGCGCTGCAGTCCATACTGGCATCACAGCCGTGCTATGTCTTTGACTGTTACATGGCTGTGTTTTTGCTAGCAGTAAAATATTTACTTATCTAAACAAAAGTTCTTCTGTCCGGTCTGTATTTGTGCTTGAAATAGCTTCCTTGTTCCCATGAGCTGGTTTGATGCGAGCGGCAGTTCATAAGGCGCTGCTGTCCCACGGGTGGTGGGTGCTGGGCAGAGGCGGGAGGCACCAGTCCTCCCAGTGTAGAGCCACCAGTGTCAGCGGGGCACGAGCTCAGCGCAGTGAGGGGTGGCTGCTGGTGGCTTGGCCCGGTGGCTCCTTGGAGGTTTTTAGTTGCCTTGGGTTCTGTAGTTACTCGGTTGGCGAGCGAGCTCCAGCTCAGGTGCTCCGCTGTGTCCTCCAGCGTTAGGCTACTGGCTATTTGTGCGAACTTTCAGAACGAGTGGAACTCATTGTCTTTGCACGCTCTCTGTTTTTCTGTGGCATGAATTAAAAACCTGGAGGGCTTTAGGCTCCCGGGCCTGTACAGGGCGTGCAGGGTCGCTGTGGTCACAGCTCGCTTCTCTCCCCTCCCTGACACTGAAAGCAAACGGATTTCACCCACTGAGGTTGAACTTCTTGGTTCCTCCCGGCACACAGCAGCTACCTGTACATTTTTTTAAGTGATTTCTATGGAGCTGCTTTAAGATGATTCTCCTTGCTAGGAAGAGACAGAGGGTGCTGCTCTAGAGGATCCAACCAGGGCTTCCCTTCTTTCCTGGGCAGGGTGTGCAGTGGAGCATCCCACTGATGGAGCTGCTCCCAGGGGCCCCCACTAGCAGGAAGGGGAGGCACCTGAAGCTTTGTGAACGCACTTGCCCAAGTAATTTGTTGTATTACATGCTACGTTTTGGCTTCTTACTAGCAAGCCCATCAGCCTTGGTGAGGAGAAGCTGTAGCCTCTGGAGCAGTGAGTCATGGGGAGGGTGGGTGAGCAGGAGAGAGATCACCATGGAGAGGAGCCGTCATTCGGGCTGAGCAGAAGTGTTTGTGCTGTTCCAGCCCTGCTCACAAAGGAGCCAGGTCTGTGATGGAGGCTGCTTATCCCTGCAGAGTCCAAACCGGGCGTGTTACACCCCGGGCTAACGAGGATCCCTCAGACATTGTCCCCTTCCAGCTGGGGACATTAAAGCCTTGCAGGCTTTCCAATTAGCCAGTGCAATAGTTGGATGATTGCAGATTAGATCAAATCTCAGTGACTAAATAAAACCAAGCAACCCTGAATGTTTTAGTGTCCTTTAGAACACTTAGTCTTTTAAATCTTTAACAAATCCTGCAAATTGTTATTCAGCCAGGGAAGTCTCTTGACAGTTGAATCTAACACTTCTTAAACACAAGTCTGTCTTCTTTAATAATCAGCTCTCCATTGCCAGCCCACACTTGGTTTTATTTCACTTGTCTGTTAGGTTTGCTGGAAATATTTCTTGGTTATTTTGACTGACTCAATTCATGCTCTCGGGTTCCAGTTGTGTAATACTTTTCAAGGATATAGAAATCTTCTAGACAGTGTTTTTCTGCTCAGTTCTTTAAGTTGTACTTCAAAATCCAAAGTACCTGAGTGACATGAAAGATTTAATGCGGTAGTAATTTTGTAATGAGCTCACTTTCCCTGGAAAAATTAGCTAATTGGAGCTGGCAATGCCATAGGGAAGTAGGGGGAGCTTAATAGAGAAGTTGTGTGTACCTGCAGTTCTCACCTTTGCTGAAGGACTTGAGTGTAGGAGGTTTTTTGGGTGTTGATTAGACTTTCTCTGTTCTGTGTAATTCCACATGGAGAACAGTGCTGCGGATCAGGACTGCCCCAGGACGGCTGCTGGGTGGCACACAAGTGCTTGCACTGAACCTGATCAGAGGTCCCGTAACTTCTCTGCCAGGGACGCTCGAGCAACCGGGGCGCAGTCACGGGGCAGCCCTTCTGCAGGGGCTTTCCCTCGGCTTCCAGAAAGTGTTGTGTGGAGAAGATGCCTTTAGAGGTGGTAGTTGGGAAGGGGAGGGGAGAATAAGCTGTTAAAGTGTAGACGTTGTCCATAGCTGTAAAACAGACTCTCTTACTCCCCTGAAGGAGTGGTGCTGGCCGGCACAGCATCCCTCCCCGTCGGGATGGAGTTGATCTTTTCCCAGCACTTTGAGCTTCCCAAAAAGCTGCACAGGCACACACCTCTGTTCTGCCATTCACCTCCTCTGTGCTGTTTGGCTCCTGCAGGATGGCCCGTGTTCACTGATGTCTTCTAATTCTCCCCATTCTCCCCAGGACTCATCGAATAACCATAACGAACTTCTGTCTCGGGAAGCACCTGGTGAGTGAAGACGACCTGCTGAAGGACCAGCGAGGGAGCCCTGCCTACATCAGCCCCGACGTGCTCAGTGGTAGGTAAATCCCCTTTGGTCCTTGGGGGGGTCACAGCCCCCACACTTAGCACTTGCTTCATTTATTTGTGGCTCTTGACAGTAAATGGAAACCACCCAGTTCTGTTCCCATATGTAACTTGCCTTCTGTGAGAGCCTCTTAATTAGGGTCCAGTTACAAGACTTGGTCTGTGTTTCCCAACTGGGAAAGTATGGCGGGAAGGAGCAAGTGTAACTTCTTTCTTAAGGCTAGTCTGAACTTCACAGCTAATTAAAATCTCCCTGCCTGGTCCTAACTAAGTCCGACTGCAGATAAGATGTTCTGTTCCCAGCGTCTGTATCTTGTTCCTGAGGCTTCACTTAAGCTGCAGGTAAATCCCGAGCCCTAAGAGGGAATGGGCCCAAATCCCACCATAATGTCAGTTTATTCCAGGCCGTGCACTAGAGGAGCAGTTGCTGCAGCTGCTGCTTGTTCCGGAAGGGAACTACTGACCCTCTGGGCAGCTTCTGGGCCAACTGAGAGGAGTTACTTAAAAATAAAGGAATGATCACAGCAGGCCAGAGCAGCAGTCTGCCCGGGCTGTGTCTCGTCTCCAGCAGTCTGGCCTGAGCCTCTCCAGCCAGAGGACTTAAGCAGAAATCTGGCAAAGAGCAGCTTTCCCTAACGTCCTCCCACCTTTTAACTGTTTCCAGTGCATGGGACTTGCAGGAGCAGACGTGCTTTCTGTCTGTCTGGTTGTCTCAGGAAGTTTCTTGTCTGATAGTGTGATGCTCTCATGCGGTTGTCCTGTGTGTCAGGGCAGTGACCAAGGCATGGTTTTGGGGTTGTTTTTTTTTCTCTCATCCAGGTGAGCTTGACTAGAGTGCTGAAAGGTGTACTTGGTCTGTGCATCTGAAGCATGTCTCTGTAAGTCTGTATAGACTCCAGTCACCCTGCCTGAGCTCACGGTGTGGAGCTCTCCTTGTGAGCACAGATCAAGCTCCCTTGGGATGGAGCTGAGCTGCCTGTGCAGTCCGTGATCGCCCCTGGTGCATCCCACCTCTGAGGGTTCCCCATCCACGGGGCTGAGCTAGGACTTGGGTGATGGGAAGCTGCCTAAAACTGTGGACAACAGGTCATCGGCACCAGCTCTTCTGGAGGAGTTGACAGCACGATCGCTGGTGTGAACACCAGAGTCCCTCCAGTCTGTCACACTGGTTTGTGTGGGGATGACATCTAGAATACTGAAAACACCTCTGCTGAAGGTCTGAGTTACCCATTTATGGTATCCTGAGCTATTGTATTTCAGAAGTGCTCTTGGAGGGAACTAGTCTTGATATTCCCAGCCCCGGTGGGCTCCCCTCAGTGTGGGGGGGGTTTACAGGCAGCAGCAGTGAACGTAGCTGAGCTCCTCCGTCCCGATCTGCCAGGCAGGTTTAAAGCTGTTTCCCTCCTGGGCAGGACGAAGCCAGGAAGGGAGCAGAGGCAGGCGGGGAGGTGCGACGTGTGTTTTTTGCAGGCCTTTCCTGTTCTGCAGGATATCCTGAGGCCCCTGTAACCAGAGGGATGACAGGAGCCAACTGCTCTGCAGGGGCTTGGAGCAGTTGCAGCTCAAGTGGCTGGTAAAGGCTGCGTGGAGCTGCTTCTCTGGGATGTTCTGTCCTGGACTGCAGCTCTGTCACCCTCCCTGCCAGCACAGCTCGGCTCCCACCACCCGTCTGTCTTCTGATGGCTCTCGTGGTGGTGGATTGACTGGCCTGTCTGGAGCCCACACACCACAGGGCACTGAACAGGCTCTTTGCTGCCTTCTCCGATGGCTGAGGCTGTCTGAGACCCTGCACGGAGCAGCCTTCCTTACAGGGCTGTGTCCTGCTGCAGCCCCACCTGGGCTGACCCCACCTCTGTGCTCTGGCTCCCATGTCTCTGCACAGAGCCCTTCTCTACGGGGCAGCCCTGCAGCCCCATCCCGTGCTCCCAAAAATGCTGTTCCCAAATGGCTCGGTCTGCGCTTCTCCTCCACACATGGAGGTAAAAGTTACTTGAGGACATTCCAGGCTTCAGCACCACCTTCAGACTCTGCGCATCCCTCTGTCTGGATTGCTAAGGCTCCTGTGCAAGAGGAAGCTAAAACGCCTAAAGAATTAATCATTGTTTTAGGTCTCTGGGAGAAGCTGTCTCCTGCTAAGGGATGGCTTGTGTTTCATGGCTGCTGAAATGTCACCGCAGGAAAAGCTGGAGGAGGAGGGAGAGGTGCCTTTTTTTTGAGCATATAAAGCAAAGAATAATTAGTACAAATAACAAATGCTGCAGCAGTGACTCACTGTGTGAGTCAGAGGAAGTCATTCCCTCAGTCCTGTGCTGTGGTACCGCACTGGAGTTTAGTTTTTGACCCTCGTGCTGCTTTTGGCTGATGTATTGTGTGAGCGGAGGGGCTTTAAAGCAGCATTTCCATCGAGCGGATCCCAGGGCGTGTGCTGGGGCTCCAGCAGCTTTCGGGAATGTCCCCGAGCCTCCTGCACCCTCTGCAGCTTCACAGCAGGCTCCGGTGTCCGTCTGCTGGATCCATCCCGGAGGCAAAGTCCCATCTCCATGGGCTCCATCTGTGCCGGGTGCGGAGCGTCTCAGTCTGTGCTTCCACACAAATCCCGGGGAGGCCGGGGCTGATTTTGGGCCACTCCTCACCTGTGGAGCACTTACTCTCCTTGGGATTTTTTCCTGCCTCCCTGTGCCTCGTACTCACTGGCCCTTAAGTTGTCTTCTCCTTTGGCTCAGACAAGGTGCATCCATGGAGCCCGTGAGGCTCTGGGGCTGCTGGTGGATGGCGAAGGGGGGAGAGGTGGGAACTCAACGCAGTCAGTGGCTCTGATTCCTTGATGCTTTCAGATCTCATCAAGGCTGTTCCACAGGGACAGCCCTGCTCTGGGGGGAAAGGGAAGACACCTGTACGGACATGAACAACGTGCTTATTCACAAAGGATGCACCTTTGAAAGAGGTTCTTAGTGTCTTGCAATAGGCAGTCTTGAGCATTTTTGGTTAATGCTTAGGAAAAAAGGATGACGTGCGGAGGTTGCTTCAGTTTTGCTGCTGGTGGTGGGCTGCAGAGGTGAGCGGTGCCACTGAGCCTGTTCTCTTGTCTCCCTGCAGGACGGCCGTACCGTGGGAAGCCCAGTGACATGTGGGCGCTGGGCGTCGTGCTCTTCACCATGCTCTACGGCCAGTTCCCCTTCTACGACAGCATACCTCAGGAGCTCTTCCGCAAAATCAAGGCTGCCGAGTACACCATCCCGGAGTGAGTACAGCCTGTCCCGGGGCGGGGGGGGCCTTCTCCTGGTGCCCGTGCGGGTGGTGCTCTGGGTCTTACTGGGAGGGCCAGAGCTGGAGGGGCAGCAGTAATGAGAGCAGAGACTGTGCAGTAGACACCGAGGAGGCAGTAGCGGAGCTGGGACATCTTGTGCAAAGGTGAGAAAGGCCCCGAGGTGCAGGGACAGGGAATGAACCTGCTGGTTAATTTGAGGGTCTCTTGGTCAGAGCAACGGTGGCTCCTCTGGTCCCAGGCCTGTGCTCCCAGCACGTCCCTCCTGCTGCTGCCCCTGCCCACCTCGGGCTCACCACGCTTTCTCCCGGCCAGGGATGGACGGGTTTCAGAAAACACTGTGTGCTTGATCCGAAAACTGCTGGTCTTGGATCCGCAGCAGCGTCTGACGGCGTCTGAAGTGCTGGATTCTCTCAGCTCCATCATCGCATCATGGTATGTGCGAGAGGAGAGAGACGGGAACATGGCTCCGCTGGCCACAGGCTCTGTTATTCCAGCTGCAGCCAGGAGGTTCCGCTGCCAAACAGGACACCAGGGGAGGATCTGAGAGAGCTGCAAAAAAGTCTTTAAATCCTGCGTCCCAACCGTTGGTGGCTGCTGGTGGCACAGCCTGAGTGGCCTGTACAAGTGCTTGTCACTGGCCGAGGTTGGAGCCTGCACAGCAGTAACATCCCGAAGCAGTGCTGGGGTACAGGAGGGCCTTTGCCCCCCTCACGCTCCCCAAATTTGACTTTTTTAAAGAAAGTCTAGTGATCAGGAATATCTTACACGTACAAACAGATGCAGCCAAAAGCTGACACTGCCTGCATTATCCGTTAAGTAAAAGCAGGCATGAGATCTCTAGGGGGGAAGAGCGGGAGATGCCAGTGCCCGTGCAGGGTGGGGATGCCTTTTGAGGGTAGCTCTGACCCCGGGACTGGTGTCAGCCAACTGGGGTGAGATTCCAGTAGCACACTCTGGCAGAAATGGCTCCTGGGGGTGTTTGCTCGGTGCAGCCCTCCCTCGTCAGCCCGGTGACCTTCTGTCTGTGCGGCACAGCACGCCTGGGCAAAGTTCTGCTGCTGCCTGTTGAGTCAGCAGCAAAGTCTGTGATTTTTGGAGCTGTGGCTGTTTTCTCTCCTACCTATGTGAGGGTTAGAGTTCCAGAATTCCACAGCCTGGTTCTTAAAAAAAAAAAGAAAAAAAAAAAGAAAAAGGCAGCTGTGGGGATTTGACATGATTTCATAGCAGGGGAAATTGAACTTGGAATAGCATCCTTTAGTAGCAGTAGCCAGTGTGGCATCCAGGCAGCGCTGTGCCACACGCTGGGGGCTCTGGCAGGGGTGTTGGGGGAGGGGGTGGGCAAGCTGGGGCCCTGCTCTGGGTCCCTGACGCTGTGCTCTCTCCCCAGGCAGTCAATGTCCTCGCTGAGTGGCCCTTTGCAAGTGGTGCCAGACATCGATGACCAAGTGGCTAACCCTGAAAACCCCCAGGAGGTAGGTTTGCCTCCTTCCCTTTCCTCGGAACTGCCCTTCCGTGCCCCTGTGCCAAGGCTGTGTGTCATGGAAAGAGGTGGCAGCGCCTTGTGGCCCTGGGAGGGCTGAGGAGGGGAGGGCGGTGGGGACCCAGCTGTGGCCATCACGGTCCTGTGCAGCGGAAGGAAAGGCTGATGCTGCTGGGACCAGGAGTCACATCCAGCTGGCCGGGCTGCCTGGAAATGAGCTGGCCGGCCCTGGAGCTGGCCAAGGGGCAGGTTGCTCCTCTCGAGAGCTCGCAGGCGCCGGGAGAGCCGGGGAGAGGTAGCGGCGTTGGCTCGGGCTCCCCGGTGAGCTCTGTGATGGGAGCAAACACCCTGTTTTCTCGCCAACGCGTTTTGTGTTGGGAGTGGTGGCTGATGCCCTCGCTGCCTGGGGACGGCCTCGCTTGTCCCTGTGATGCTGCGGTGCGTGTTGCCATCAGAAACCCCTCCGCTGGGCTTGGGGGGTGTGAGAGCCGGGGTCAGGCAGCTGCAGCCCCGCAGTATCTGGCAGGGTCGGGATGAGCTGCCTCAGGACGGAGCCGCGAGGTCTCCAGAGCTCTGTTCCCAGTGCCACCAGTGAGTCCTGCCTGTGCGTCCAGTTCCTGCGCTCGGACGCCGGTTGTCCCAGGGCAGCTCAGGACCTTCGGGGGGGAGTTGTGGGACCGTCGCTGCGGCTCTGACGGGGCGGTTCTCTCGCAGGTGAAGGTGACGGAGGAGTGCTCGCAGTACGAGTTCGAGAACTACATGCGGCAGCAGCTGCTCTTGGCCGAGGAGAAGAACACCTTGCACGAGGCCAAGAGCTTCCTACAGAAGCGGCAGTTCGGGAACATCCCCCCCGTGCGACGTCTGGGCCACGACGCCCAGCCCATGAACCCTTTGGACGCAGCCATCCTGGCCCAGAGGTACCTTCGGAAGTAGCTTCCCACAGTCTGAGAGCACAAGCGCCGTCCTGCAGTCTGCCTTTCACGTCGCCTACTACAGCTCAACAGCAATACCCGTGTCCCGTGATGGAGAGTAATGTAGCAATTCTTCTGAGCTCTGTTCAGGGACACACACACTCGCTCTGGAGGGAGAAGACTTTTGAAAAAAAAAAAGCTAGTTTTGGAAGCAGCAACCTCTTGGCATCTTCTGGAATCTGTTTTTTTTTTAAATCGAAGCCTCGATGACTAATCTGCTTTTAATCATGACTGTAATCTACCTCTCTTGTCTTTTTAACCATGCTGTTCTCTGGATCGAGCAAAGCCTGTGGGAAAGGAGAAGACTACCAAGGGTGAAGCTGGTTTGCTGGCACAGGAGCCGCGGCTGTGCAGCGTGGAGAGCCGGCTGATTGCGTTCGCTCCATATGGTTTGAATAAGCTTAGATTTATCAGGGTTTCTCGAAAGGAAGAATTTCTTGAAACCTCCCACTTCCCTTCATCTGCATCAAACCTTCTCTGTCCTTACCCTGCCACCGGGTTTGCCTGCGGTGTCTGGCCCGTGGTGGCCCTGTGTGGGCTGTAGCTCGCCAAGGCCTTCGTCAGGCGGCACAAAGAGCCCCCCTGTGACCTGCTGTGAGCGGGGGCTGCCCCCAGAGCCCGGCCACCGCCGCGGGCTACAGCCCTCCTGGCAGGCAAGTGCCGCAGAGAGCGGATCTTGGGGGCAGTGCCGAGGTTTTGCAGGACTCGGCCCAGTGTGGCCTCTGACCTCCTTCCCACCTTTCACTGATTCTGTTAGTTTCATAAGGATATATGATTTAATCTTATTTTTCAGTAGCTTTACCTAAGGTGCAGTTAAAATTGCATTAATTCTGATTTAGCATTTTCACACTTCAGTTGTGGTACAGATATAATATATGAGTTATAATGTGAAAAAAGCTTCCCAAAATAATCTGCCTAGACTTAGGAAGGGGCTGGCTGAAGTCTCTACTGTATTTGTTCCCTCCTTTATCTTGCCATCCCAGCCTCGCCATACAAACCCGGGGCTGCCTCTGCTGTCCCCACGTGGTGCCCGGGCGGGAGAAGGACGTCCCGGTTCCTCACCTGATGCCGCTGGAGGAGCGTTGGCCTGTGCTGAGAACAGGAACGATTGTTTCTGAGCCTCATTTTGTGAACTGGATGCCTCTCTTGCCAGATGAACTGTTCTCACACAGAGGTTCCGGGGCTCCCGGTGCCCCCCTGGCTGCTCCCAGCCCCGGCGTCTCCCTCTCCTGCCACCCTCGGGCCGGGCACAAGGACACGTGTGAGCAGGGATGGGGGAAGCTGCTGTGGCCTCAGCTGGGGGCTGGCCCTGCTTTTTGGGGTTGACTCTACAGCCCCCCTCCCTGGGGCGCGTGGGCAGGGAGCGAGTAGCAGATGTACTTGTAGCGTGTTGCCTTCTCTTGCCGCGGGCTGGGGCAGGGGACTGCGTCTGGCCTGGGCCACCCTCCAGGTGTCTTTGTTGGGGACATAGGGATTGACCTGAAACTCCTTGGCAGCGTCGGGCATTACGTCCTGCCTGCGAACTCGCCGGGGCCCCTCGGCCGCGCGCAGGCAGGGACTTGTGAACACTAAATACAGACCAGAGCAGTCGCACCAACCCCAGCCAGCTGAGCCAGTAGCCTCCAGTCTTAGCCTTATTTATTTTAGAGATGGTAGGTCTGTCCTGGCACACCCCGGTGTGTCCCCATCGCCCCCCTGTGCCACCAGCGGCAGAGCGGGGACCCCCAGCCCCTGAGCACCCCTGGGGCCCGGACCCCCCGCTGGGACCCTGCTCTCTCCATCTGGTTTTCTTCTGTCTTGCTCCCACCTCTTTATTATTTTATTTTTTTTTCCCCCCAAATTAAAGCAATATTCAGGGGACTCTGCAAGGCTGTATCGTACCCAGTATTCCTGTGCACCGGTCATCGCCAGTAAATCACACGTGTATTAAAGCAAACTGGAAGAGGGGGTGTTGCGGGGAGGGCAGGAGCGGCTGGGGGTGCGGGTGGAGGGGCCGCGCTGCGGGAAGGAGCCTGTTGTAAGAAAAAAAAAAAAAAAAAAGAGGAAAAAAATTTGTATAAAGACATTATTTTTGTACTACATCGAAACTACTCCTGCATGTCGGCAATAAAACTTCATACCCAGAACCCGGCGCGCAGCGACCGCCTGGGGGTGAGGGGGGGGGAGTGCAGGGATGGAGGGGGGTGGGACTGGGGGGAAATGGGACTGGGGGCTGCGGGAGGGACTGGGGGCCACTGGGGACAGTGATTTGATGCAGAGCCCTGTGTCCCACGTGTCCAGGGCTGGCAGAGCCCAGCATGTGCTGTGGGTGGCAGTGGGGCTGGACCCCCTCCCCCATGGCCTGGGCTGCTCTGTCCCTGCTGGGGCCAACTGGGCAGCCGGGACTGGGGCAGGACCCTGCCCATCACCACACTGCGGGGCTGGGGCTGCCCAAGAGCCCCTGCTCACACATCCCATCCCATCCCGTCCCGTCCCGTCCCATTCTGTCCTATCCCGTTCTGTCCCATCCCATCCCGTCCTGTTCTGTCCCGTCCAGTTCTGTCCCATCCCATCCCATCCCGTCCCATCCTCATGGGGCTGCAGAGCAACGTGTGGGGCTTCGACCAGCCGAGGCCACGGTGCAGCCCCATCACCCCGGGGTGCTCGGCCGGGATCCAGCGCCCCCAGCCCCGCGGGGGCCCAGGGAGGGCCGGGCCCCATCCTGCTCCTGCCCCGGGGCGGCTCCACGGCAGGGCCAGGCCCAGCGTCCCAGGGGAGCGGGACGAGCCTCGGCCCCGCGCCCCGCTCGGTGTCGGGACGGGGCTGCCATTGGCTCCGGCGGGGAGCGCTGACCGCCAGCCGCCTCCAAACTATTTCCTGTTGCTGCAGCGTTAATGCTAAACAGACCTTTCTCTCTCTTCCCTCTCTCCAGCCAAAGTGCAGCGGGCTCCTGCCGTCGCTCGCCTTCCCGCCCCGCTCCGGGGCCACCGCCACCCCGGTGAGTACCAGCCCCACCGGCCCCCGGCCACCAGCGCGGGGCTCAGGGCCGCAGGGGACCGCGGGGCGGATGGGGCACCCCAAGGGACCCCCAACACCCTGCATCCATCCAGCCCCAACGGACGGGGTGTCACGGATCTGCCCCCGTCCCCTGCGCAAGGATCTCCAGCTTTGTGCGTGAGGATGTGGGGCTCAGAGATGTGGGGCTCGGTGCCTGGGGACGTGGGGTTTGAGGGCGCAGGGCTGGGTGCCCGGGCGTGCAGAGCTCGGGGGGGACAGCAGTCGAGGATGCAGGGCTGGGTCCCTGGGGACTCGGGGTTGGGGACACGGATCTTGGTGCTTGGGGACACAGGGCTCGGTGTTTGGGGACTCAGGGCTGAGCGCTCCGGGGCTGTGCCCGCTCACACCCTGTGCCCGCTGCCGCCGGGGACCCCCCTCGCTGCCACGGACCGTGACGTCCATCTGTGGGAGCTGAGCACCCCCGTGTCCCTGGGCCAGCCTTGGGGTGCCCTCGCCCCGTCACTGGTGGGGCTCTGGGGTCCCTGGTGCCCCGTGGTGCTGCTCTGCCCTCCAGCCCCACAGCGGGGGCCGTGCAGCTCCCAGCCGGCCCCATTGCAGGCTGGCGGTGGGGCTGCTCCATGGGGATGGCACCAGGAGCCTCCTGGAGGGGTCTCCCCTGGCCATGTTTTGGGGCGTCCCCCCGCGAGGGGCTGCCCGGCCGCGGGACGTGCAGCACTGGACTGTCCGGGGACGGTTCTGCTGATGTGTCACATTTTCTGCATTTCTTTCCTCATTCCTCCCTCCGTGGAGATGTTTCTGGGAAATGAGCTCGTCCCCTGCCAGGGCCGGGCGCTGCATCGCCTCCTGCCCCACGCCCAGCCCCACACCTTGGGAGTACCCCACAGCTGAGGGGGTCCCAGCCCCACACCGGCGTTGGGGGGGGGCTGCCAGGGCCGGTGCTCGGCTGTGCGGGGAGGCAGGTCCTTGGGCAGGAGGAGGTGGGGGCTCACCCCCCCGTGCCCCATCACAGGGCTCATCCATCCATCCCCGTGGGGTACCATGGAGGGGGCACCCACCTCCCCTCCCCAGCTCCAGGGCAGGTTCCCGAGGGAGCCATGGCGCAGGTGGCTGCTTCTCTTGCACCCGGGGCCAGCACTGGCCCCTCACCCTGTCCTGGAGTGTGTGGGGTCGGCCCCGGCTCAGCGCTGGTCCCTTCTGCTTGCCAACCTGGTGGCCTTTGCACCGCGGCTGGTCCTTGCCCCCACGGCAAACGGCCGGGCTGGGAGCAGCAGGACGGGGGCGGGGGGGGCACATGCTGCCCCACGGCCAGCCCCACACAGCCCGGGGGTGCAGGGGGTGAGGGGAGACCCCGGCCATGGCGGAGGCAGAGCACGGTGGTTAATGTCCTGCATCCCGCGTGGGGGACACACGTGTGTGTGGTGTGCACGTGTGTGTGCAAGGCAGCATGAATTCCCGTGTGTCCCCGCAGGGGTGTGCTGGGACCCTGACTCCTTGGCCCCTCGTCCCATCCCCGTGTCCTGTGCCCGTGCACGGGGACAGCCTGACCCGGTGCCACAGAGCCACTTGTCACCGTGCCCTGCGGGAGCCGTGTCCGTCCTGGTCCCGTGGGAAGGACAGAAGGTGGTGGGAGAGGGATGGCTCCGGTTCGGCACTTCCCCAAGTGGGGCTCAGCCCTGGATGGAGCATCGAGGAGCCCTTTGGGACATGGTCACACCTGGGCACGGCCACGGAGGGGCTGGGGAGGGGGGGGACAGGGGACCAGCAGCGCCTCGCTCAGCCCCTGTGTCCCCCAGATGCCGAGCACGTGCCACCCCCGGAGACACTGAGCGAGGGCACGGGATGGAGAGCCGCAAGCGGGACATGGAGCTGCTGAGCAACAGCATGGCCGCGTACGCACACATCCGAGGTGAGCCCGCCCGGACCGGCGGGGACACGTCCTGTGGGGTCCCCGGGGCCACTGCGGGCCCCAGGGCGGTTTTGGGCTGGTCCCTGAGCCCCTCTTCTCTCCCCGCAGCCAACCCCGAGAGCTTCGGGCTCTACTTCGTGCTGGGCGTCTGCTTCGGGCTGGTGCTGACCCTGTGCCTGCTGGTGCTGCGTCTCTCCTGCCGGCCCCCCGTGCGCCCCCCGCCCCGGCCACGGGACCTCAGTGAGGATGAGGAGGACGATGAGGATGAGGACGAGGAAGAGGAGGACACCGTCGACCGCGCAGCGTCCGAGTCGCTGCTGCCGGTGACCGAGATCCCCCTGGAGCCCCACGGCCCCGGGGACGGGGCTCTGGCCGTCAACGTCTTCGCCTCGGCCGAGGAGCTGGAGCGGGCGCAGCGGCTGGAGGAGCGCGAGCGCATCATCCGCGAGATCTGGCGCAACGGGCAGCCCGACATCCTGGGCACCGGCACCGGCACCCTGGGCCGCGTCCACTACTACTGAGTGCTCCCCCCTGCCCAGCTCCCCCCGCCAGCCCAGCCCACGCCGTGCCACCCCTGGGAGCCGCCTGGGGCCAGGAGGTGGGAGAACAGGGGGGGGCTGCTCAGTGCCCCTGGGTTGGAGGAGCTGCCCCGGAGCATCCCTGAACGCTGCCAGCCCGACCCGGTGCCAGGGGCACCCCCTAAGGCCAGACTGGCCCCCGCCGCTGCGGGACACGATGCACTTTGAGCCATTGGTACGACTGCTGGCACCAGCCGGGCACCCCGGGACCCTGCGGGGACGAGGACGAGGACAGGGCAGACCTTTCCAGGCTCAGCCACGGGCACTGCCCCCTTGGCTTGGCATTGGCACTGGGGGGAGGCCCGTGGGGGGTCGCGGCCGGGCTGTACGTCCGTGTAAGCTGTGGGGTGCTGCCCCACAAACATGGTGCTGTTACACACTACTGCAGCCCAGCGTGGGGGTCCCTGCACACCGAGGGGGGCCCTGTGCGATGGGGCGGCCGCAGCAGCCGGACAAGCGGTGCTGGGGGGGGGACCCGGGCCAATTCCCTCCCCCCCGGCCCCTCTAAAATTAGCCAGATCCTTTCCGGCACCGCCCGGCCCTGACCCATGGCCCTCCCGGAGGGGCCGGGGCGGATGTTTCCCCGCTGGGCTGTGGGGCGGCCGGTGCTCCCCGGGGACGCGGGGCTGCTCCCCCCAGGGCTGGGCCACGTCCTGCCCACGCTCCCTGCCCCGGGGGGGTGGGGGGGCCCCGCCGCCCCCTCCCCACCCCCTCCCCAGCAGCTTTATAAAAATAGCTCCTTCCCAGGCCGGTCCCCCTGCGCCGCCAGTGCCAGCAGGATCCAGATGTTTTCCAGATGTTCTCTGGTGGCTGGAGGCCAGGATGTTCCGGGGCTGGGCTGGGAAACGGTGCGGGGGCTGGAGGAAGAGGAGGAGGAGGGGGAGGCAACGCTGCCCCAGCCCCGCTGCAGGCCCTGGCTCTGTGTCCCAGCCCGGAGAAGGCGCAGGGGATGGCGGGAGGCACTGGGCCACCCCCAGGACAGGGTGGCAGAGCCTGCGCTCCTGCCCGTGGCTCCTGGCACTTCTGCTCCTGCCAGCTGGGCTCTGCAGTGACCCAGCCCTGGTGGGACCCCCTGTGCCACGGTGGGACCCCCTGTGCC
>JAOXJM010000009.1:2099882-2111530 GCA_026413425.1 Tringa solitaria | reverse complement strand
TGGGACCCCCTGTGCCCGGCAGGACCAGCCCAGCCCCACGGGGCCGTGGCAGAGCGGACCCCCAAGCTCTGCCCTCTGCAGCACCCCCACAGCCCAGCAGCGCTCCGTGCCCAAAACAGTTTATTTTAAACAACACCTATAAGCCCCCTCTCGGGGGGTGGTTGCCCCCTCTTGGGGCTGCACCACACCACAAAGCCCACTGCCCGGGTGAGGGTTCCTGCCCAATGGGTGCAGAACTGGGCTGGGGGGGCACAGGGCACAGCACCAGCACCATGTGCCACCCACCAGCCCGGAGGGGGGGGCACCCCCCGCTGGAGCCCCCGTCCCTCTTAGCAGGGCAGCGCCTTCCTCACCCGCTCGATCTCTGCCTGGGGGGAGAGGCTGTGAGTGTCGGGGGGTGGCGGGGACCCCATCAAGGGGGGCAGCCCCTCGCCAGGGACTCACCTGCAGCGCCTGGCGCTTGGCCCGCTCCTGGCACATCTCCAGCCGCAGCTCCTCCAGGTCCCGCCTGCAAGACGCCGGGGATCGTTCAGCCGGGGCCAGACCCCATGGTGGGCAGCCAGGAGCTGCCAGGGACCCCCCCGCCACCCCCACTCACAGGTGCTGGACTCGCATCAGGTCCACGAGGATGTGCAGGGACCGGACCTCAGCCTTCAGGTCCTCCAGGGCCAGCGTCTCCCCCGGCCGCGGTGCCACCAGAACCTCCGTGCTCCACGGTGGGCCAGGAGCCTGCCCCGCGCCGGGGAGAGGGGCATCAAGCCCCCAGGGCTGCTCCCCGCCGCAGGGACCCCCCACGCTCCCCAGGGCGAGGCTGGGCGGCCGCTGGCCCGGCACCCGGGGCCGTGTGGCCGTGGGGTGGCTCAGCCTGGCTGTGGTGACCGGCGCCACATTGAAGCCATCACCATCTGCCAAAGAGAGAGCGTCGGCGCCCGGTGCCAGCAGAGGGCACGGCCCCGTGACGGCTGCAGCGCCCGGTGCCGGCACCCAGCGCCTACCTGTGTCTCTGGCTCTGCCCGGCTCCGCGTCGGCCGAGGCACCGGGCTGGGGACCACCAGGTCTGGGGGGGCAGCAGAGGTGGTCAAGCGGCAGAGCCGGGCCACGCTCAACCCTCCCAGAGGGGAGCTCCCATCTGGGGACAAGGCATGGACATGGGCAGGGCCGTGGTGCTGGGGGCATCACGGTGGCCCCAGGTGCCCCGATGGGGCCACATGTGTCTTACTTGCTGGCTGGTGTGGGGGCCGGTTTGGCCTTGGCAGGGACAGGGGGAGCAGGAGCCATCCTCTTGCTGGGGGGGACCTTGGCCGGCTCCATCCTCACCGGTGCCGCTGGGAGAGGAGTGAATGGGGAATGGGGCTGGAGCCGGCGCAGCGAGCGCCGCGTGGCACCACCAGGCGAGAGCGGGGCAGGAAGCGCTTCCCGCCGGGGAGCCCCGACTGCGGCTCCAGGGACCTGCTCCAGCCACGGGGGTCCTGTCCCGGTCCCTGTCCCCGTCCCTCCCTCCTCCCCCAGCCCAGGACTCATCCGGGTGATCCCCCTCCTCGTCCTTCCCTGTCCCGCAGGGGGGCAAAGGGGCTCGTCAGGCGCTGGGGAAAGGACCCTCATTATGGTCCCTGTCCCGGGGTCCCTTCAGCTGGCCGGGATGGCCACCCCCTGCCCTGCTGGGACATGGTCTCCAGGGGCCATCCCTGGCTCCCCACCTCCCCCCACCCTGCTCCTGCCTGGGACCCCGGGCTCAGGGTCACGAGCGAGGGACAGGGGGGTGCCAGGGAGGAGGTGGCCACTGGCAGGACCGGCAGGAGATGTGATCCCACGGCGCTCCCGCGCCCATGGTTCCCACCAGCACCACCTCCCACCCCTGCCAGCCCCACACCCAGCCCCGCACCCTCCCTGCACCCATCCCCGCTGCAGTCGGCGCTTCCTCTGCGTGCGGCAGAGCAGGCGGCTGCAAACCTCCCCCGGGTGCCGGTACCGCGGCCCAGGCAGGATGCCGTCCCGCCACCGCCTACGGCGCAGCAGCATCCCTCTGCCACCGCACCCCCGGGTCCCACCGGGCTGAGCACCCCCAACAGAGCGGGATATGGGGCCTCAGGCCACAAGCATGTGCCCACAGACCACCCTCATAGTGGGCAACTCCATCCCTGTGGCAGGCCACCCCGTCCCCATGGCGGGCCGGTAGCCCTGATGCCACCTGGTCTGTGCCACCATCAGCAGGGCCCTTGCCACGGTGACCTCGCAGG
Organism: Tringa solitaria; assembly: GCA_026413425.1. Taxonomy (NCBI): domain Eukaryota; kingdom Metazoa; phylum Chordata; class Aves; order Charadriiformes; family Scolopacidae; genus Tringa; species Tringa solitaria. Next base: position 2,109,293 of record JAOXJM010000009.1, on the reverse strand, counting down.
CAACAAAGATGCCTGTGGGTTTTTTATCCACCAAAAAAATGGCCCCAGCCATGAGGGCCACAGGGATGAGGAAGGGGACAAGGGCACCCGGGGACGAGGGCACAGGGAGCTGCTCTGGGGGCTCTGGGGCTCCATCGGTCCCAGCGGTGTGGGGCAGGTGGTGGTGCCCAGCCCTGCCCCATGTCCCGCCAGCCCCTGCTCCTCCTCGGCAGCTCCCCCGGCTCCTGAGGCACCGGCGCAGCCCAGGAGCAGCGTGTCCCCGCACAGGTACTGCCATCAGGATGGGCCCCAGGCGTTGGACCCCCCCAACCGCGACCGCTCCACCCTACCTGCTGATGTGGGGCTGCCCACGGGGCCGTGGGGCGCAGTGCGGTGCCAGGCTCCCCCAGCTGCCACGGCCCCACACCGCGCACGTGACGCCAGAGGAAATGGGCTCGGTGCTGGGAAGGAAGTCGAAGCCGAGAGCAGCTCGGTGCCGGTCCACGCCGCATCTTCACACCCCTCCAGCACGGCCCGGCCCTGCACCCCTGCTGATGGAGCAGATGACATCTCCCTGCCACAGCACGCGGTGGTGTGAGCCCCCCAAAGCCATCCCCAGCAGAGGGGTTGTGGGGCCTGAACCCCCCTAACGCTGCACTTTGGGGACGGGTATCAATAAAACACATCATTCTTCTCTCTTGGGAGCGCGGCCCGTCGCTCCATCCGTGACAAACTGGCGCAGGCGGCAGGACGAGCAACATCAGTGGTTACTGAGGAGGACATGAGTGAAGCTGAGTCCCAAATTCTCAAAAGAATGGGCTGGGGGCAATGGCATAATTGGGAAGTCGTTGAAGACAACTCAGAAATTATAGGTTGGAAAAGGGAAAGGAGGTACCAGTTTAGAAGCTGCAGCTCAAGAAAGGGAGACACCCCCCCACACACACACCTTTTCCCCCCGGGAGGAATTGCAGGACACGAGGTCACAAAACGAGCGATGCCCAGGAGGGAAAGGGGCTGCCTGGGGGGGGGACATGGAGGTGTCTCAGGGGGTGTGTGACGATGGGCCATGTATTTCAATGTACTTTAAAGAGGTGAAGAGGGCACCTTACCCACTGCAGGGCAGGGAGGGGACTCGTGGCTGTCCCCGCTCCTGTCTCCCTCAGCCGGGGGTGCCTTGTGAGGAGAGGAGACCTCAAACCCCTGTGGGGCTCACAGTGGTCCCAAAGCCCCCGTCCCACTGACAGCACCCAGAGCCAGCCCGAGGTGTGGCCGGTGACACTGGCAGCAGCAAAACACGGGTGACACGGGCACGGCTGCCCCCGGTACGGGCTGTGAGCCCGGGAGCAAAACACTTGGCCCTGGAGGGCAGCTCAAAGGCAGTGGGGTCACGCTGTGTCTGTCACCTCGGGTCTGGAGGGGGAAGTGAAACCTAAACCCCAGAGGGGCCGAAACCCACAAACCACGAGCGCACGGGGCCGGGGTGGCCGCGCCGCTGCTGTCCCTCCACAGAGCACGGCAGCCAGAAGGGCCACTGATGGCCACAGGGCTCCCCAACTCTGGTCCTGGCCAGCGCGTGGTCCAGGCTGACAGCGGGAATATTCCTGCAGACCAAACACATTGAACCCCGGAGGAGCTGGGGGCGACGGGGCTGTGGAGGTGTCCGTGGGGAGCTCACCCTGGGTTTGGCTGCTCAGGCCGAGGGGCCGGGAACAGCGGGCACCCTCTGTCTCCACTTGGCTGGAGAGCTCAGACACGAGAGTGAAGGGAAACACGAACCCTTAACCCACACCCACTGCCCCAACCGCGTCGGCCAACACCATTAACCCACACTGGCAGGAGCGCCCCACGCCAGCCCCCCGGGGGTGGCAGCACCCGGCTCCCCCCGCCACAACCGGAGCCCAGAGCCTCAGGGAGGGGTTGTTTCAGAGCGTGGATGGAGCCGGTTTTCCTGTTCATGGGGGATGGTGGCCTGTGGCTGTCACCCCCCCTCTTCCCCCCACGCAATTACTGGTAACACATCGGGGCTAAAAGGTCTAGTCCCTGCTCAAATCCCAGCAGTTGCCCGTTTTTAGCGACCAACTCAGCACTTCAGGGTAACGGCAACACAAATACCTGGAACCTCTCGAGCGTTGCTCCGGGACAGGAACTGCTTGGAATTGCTGCTTTTTAACAACGGGGTCAGCCCCACAGGCACCAGGCTCAGCTCCCTCTTCCACAGCCACTGACTGGTCCAAACGCCCTCCCAGGACTACCATGCTTTGAAGGTTCCTTGCCCAGCAGCTCTCCTGCAGCTCGGTCCTGGGCTGGCCCCCCCGGCCTTTGGTCCTTTGGCTCCACCAGCCAAGTCTCTGGTGCCAGCAGCCCCCCACTCAGGACACAAAACAAAGCAGAGTTACACCTACTACTTCTTTTATTGTTTTTTATTTGCATAAACAAACTTCAGGGCTTCGCTAAACAGGAACTGTTCAAGTCAAAACAAACCAAACTCTATGGGTGTGTGCGGGGAGGGGGCACAGCGAGCGGGGGGGGGGGCACAGGGGCAGCGCGGTGGCTCTGCAGCACGTGCACACGCGGGGACAGCGTGGGGACAGGGCTCTCCTGCTCCGCGGGACTCAGCCCCAGAACTGCCTGCCGACTGCTTCTCGGCATTTTAAAGAAGGTAAAAAGAAATAGGTCATAACAGCCGTCCTCAACCAGCACAGGAGGGATTTGCCTTTTGTCTTTATAAAAAGATTAATAAAAAATATTGAAAAATTCTCATCTCCTTTTTTAATATTTTTAACCTAGTAGAATTCTGAAGTTTCTTAGAAAACTATGTTACCTCGGAAAGAGCACTCGTGTTCACAACCAGCTGCAAAGAGGATACACAAAATGCCTACAAGCAGTTTGGGACTCCAGCACACACCAGGCCTAACACTGTACACACACAGTGGTGGAAAGTAGGGTGGAATTCTTGTCGTTTTTTTTTAAACCATGCCAATTTCATTAACTTTCAACATAAAAGGAAAACAATTGTTTTTAAAAGGCCCTAAACTCAACTGTTACATTAAAAAAAGGTTGGTTTTTAAAAAAAAAAAAAATCATAGCAGTTTGGTCCCAAGGAGTTAACATTTAGATGTTTATTCACATGCTTCATTGTTTTCTTATTTATAAGAACCAAAAATAGTTTCCAAAATTATCATTGAATTGATGTTACTACATACGTAAAGGCCTAAAATAAGTAGAGTATGAATTTAAAAAATTGAATACACAATAGGGGAGAAAAATTTGAACTGGCGAGTTAATCCCGACCTTTACTATTTCAAATCATAAAAGCGAAACAAAAATGTCAAGACTACTGGGTTAAGATGGGCACAAACCAAAATCCACGTTGTCTTCAGAGCCCGTTACCAAAAAAATAACCGACCGTTCAATAAGGTCACAGAGGAGAGAAAATCCAGGGTCTCACCCTGCGCTCGACCTTACCCAGTCCAGAAGATGAGTCTTTGGGAAGATTGACTCCGAGTGGCTCCAAGCGTGGGTGGTTCCTCGGTTCCAGCCCCAGGAGGGAGGCCGGACTCTGGAAATGCAGTGAACTTCGGGATGGATTCAGAGCTGCGCTCCGGGCCCCGCTCAGCGCGTCCCCATCGCCCTGACGCCTCCAGCACCCTCCTGCCAGGGCTCTCGCAAACAGGCGGACGCTGCGGCTACTCCGCCGTCGTCTGTAAGGTGTCCTTTTCCTCTCGGTTTTCTGTTCCGCTCTCGTCGTCTTCGATTTCTCCTTCTTCTCCACTGAATTTGTCATGAGCCCACTTGGGGCTGGTGCTCGACTTGCGGAACATGAAGCGACCTCTTCCTCGGGGGAAAGCGCCCCGGCCACGGCCTCTGTTCACCCACTTGTCCGCGCCTTCGCCCTCCCGGTCGTCGTGCTGTGCAGGAGGAAGCCAAGGACAGAGGCTGAACCAGACTCACTTATGGCAAAGGAGGAGCAGGAGAACTCCAGCCTGTGACACACAACCCCGTGGCCAGCTCGTCCTGTCTGTATGGCCAGTACTGCCATCTAAAGGCACGGACCATGTCACTGGGCTCAAACTGCTCCATTTCTCTACTTCAAATGTAGGGTAGAGACCAGACACCCCAAAAAGTTACAGCTCTGCCCTTAAGATCAGATAAAAATACAGTAACAAAATCAAGGATTTCTTGTTTGAGGTACAAGACCAAAATCCTGCATTATTAATGAGAAATGAGGGATCTAAAGTAACCCCAAATCTCAAAGAGACCAAACGAGTTAGTCTTTGTTTAAACCCACCCCCTTTTCAAAGAACCCCGCCAGGATCCTCCCAGACCGATGGCCGTTCGCAGGGCTCTGCTGTCACCAGACAGAGGAAGGACCAGTACTGACCCATCCAGAAGCTGGGTGCTTTATGGGATAGAAGAACCCAGAAATGCAGGCCATCTGCACCATGGCCTGAGATTTAAGCTGTGTTTTCCACAATACTGTGAACCGTGTGCCCTTTAACAGGCCTTTAGGATTTCACTTAATGATGACCACTCAACAGAGAACACAAACAAGTTCTCTTTAGCCATGAGCCAGAAGCAGCATCACCTGAAGGCTTAACCTGGGGGACTGGACAGAGGTAAAAGCACCAGCTGTCACTGAACTACGGCATTTAAGAGCACCTACACCTGGACAGTATGTACATTTTCTGGACTTCAGGCACGTACCAAGTAGTACTTCTTGCTCTTCGGCGTGTATTCTGGATCCCACTCCTCCTCTCTGGTTCGCTTCTGGAAGTCATTGTTGCCACCGCTGTTGCTGTTGTTGTTGCCTGAAAAGTTGCCTCTGCCCCATCCTCTGCCTCTCGCTCTGAACTGCTGCAGTGGCAAAACACAGAGGAAAACTAAACTGGCTGCAGTGGCTGTGCCCTCCCACCCCCAGGGCTCCAAGAGACACAACAGCACTTCTCTAACCATCCAAGAACTCCTTTAGCCCATCATGAAAATAAGAGAACATCTTTAGGTGTTTCTAGCTCATCTCATCACACGGTGCATCAGTTTCTATAAAGCTGTTCAAGATCATGTGGAGGCATTTCCGGAGCACCCCAGGGAAGGCATCTGACAAATACCCCACGCACAGAAGACGTGTCTGTAGCCAACGCATACGAGGTGCAAACAAGAAGCGTGGTTCTGGCCAGAGAAGTCACCTTGGAGCCAGCCCAAGTGGCCTGACACACATCGTGCTGCCCATTGGGGCTGCCCAGCAATTACTAACACACAAAAGCTTCCAGCCTTGATTCCGCCCCACACATCTGGGATGTAACTGCCCAGACTGTATTCCCAGCACCCTGGTGTGTGCTCCAGGACCCAGAGTGATCATATTCTGGCTCACCATCCACAACCAATGTCTTTGGTGTTTCTCCTTTACGGATGCTTTAATGGTGGAAGACCAATACACAGTGGCCACTTTCTGACCGCTCTGGGAACCGATATTGGGGGCAGGGGATGGAGAACACTTACAAAGGTCCCTCTAGCTCTTCCTCTCTCATTTGGACCAGTGAATTCCTTAGTCCCAAGGCGGGACTTGTCAAAGCCTGTGGTGCTTTCCTCCCTCTCCTCAGTCTCCTCAGGATACTCCTCTGCTTTGACTGAATGAGAGGACCGTGATGAGGACGAACTGGATCTGGATCTCTCCCGTACCCGTCGGTGTTTCCTGTTTCAGTGATAGGAAACAGAGGTGAGGGGGACACCAACAGGGTTAGTCAGTCAGTCATGGCTGGTCTGCTACAGAACCATTTCCTTATCACTCCCCTGTCAATGCTACGCTCTCCTATTCCTGCTATGAAAAGCCACAGTAAGAGCTCAGGGTCAGTTACAACAGACAGATCTAACACAGGTCCCAAATCTTCTCCAGAAAGAATTTCTTGCTTCTAGGGTGTTTGCACCATCTACTATGAGATAAGCATGCATCTACAGAGCTTCGGTCAAACAGAAAATCAATCTAATAGAAAAGGATTTAATTAACATCAAAGCAAAGTCATTGAAATATGGTTGTTTTCTATAACACAAGAGGAACAAGAAGGAAAAGTGACTCACCCATTCTGATAACATGGCGCCTTCTCATTTACCTTTAATAATTATTTTATGTTTCAGATAGATATAATGGTATCAAGAAGACACGCAGAGGAACAATTCATGGCACTGGAGGAGCTTATGTCAAAAGGTGCACAACTGTATCTACACGGTGCTGTCTCCAACCTTAACACCAGAAACACGAAAGGCAGAAGGAAATGGCTATTTGGTTTCCTACATACTTTTTCTTTGAGCCTTTGTGACTTTTCTCTGTTTTCTCAGTTGATCTTTCCCTTGAGTGACTTGAATCTCTTGAGTCCACCGATTCTCTGGATTTATCGCGTTTAAGATCTCTTTCCTTATGCTTTTTACGGCGTTCAATATCAAGGCGCAGGTCAACAGGGTCGTCCTTATATTTCCCTTCACCCTACAAACGCAGGGAGGGGGAGAGTTTAACACAAGGGTTCGCAGAGCTCAGCACCATTACTTTCCTATTGACTGTACAGATTTTTGCAGAACAAGTTTTCTGAATGCTAATAAATAATCCACTTTAAGATGTAAAATAATGCACTTTTAAATTACATTTTTATTTGCCAGAATTCAATTTTCCTACTTTCTTTTTTTTAAGATCACTGCTTTTTAACTTTTATTATCCTCTTTTAAACAGCATTAGAGTAAGTAGCCTGATAATAGGGGAGGGAGAAACACAGAAGCTGACACTTAGTGTAGAGCACAGCCAGTGAGGGATGAGAAGAACTTGGAAATCCAACCCAACTGACTCTGGACAGAGCTAGAGCACGTCACAGTGTCTAACAGCCCGTGGCCATCTGTAAACAGGAGTTAAGGAGAAGCAGAAGTTGTTTGCTGCTTGGAGATACCTAAGACAGTGACTCCTGATCAAAGCAGCCACTGAAAAGCAGCAGCCATGTGCATCTGGGAGAACGCCAGCGTCCTACGGATGGATGTGGGGCCTTTAACACGTCTGTCAAGAAGTTATGCAGAGGCAGACGTCACCTACAGCTCTGCTTCCCCCTGACTGGAAGGCACCATGTGAAAGATGCCAGGAAGTCCCCTCAGATGGAAGGATGGGTTTGTCCCCACGACCCCAGCAAATCTACCAGTGCAAGCTGACTCTGGTGTTTCACAAAGCAAAAAAGCCACCAGTATGAAAAATACTCAACTAGCTTTTATTTCTTCTTACATTGTTAATTTAAAAAGCTCTGGTTATGCTTGCTTTGAGTTCTACTTCAGTTGCTGTTTACACAATGGAGTAGGACAGTTTCTTTGGGAAACGAGAAGCGGTGTTACCTGAGCATAGTGTAAGACCAGTGGCACCTGGGTGAGACTGGGCTGCCTGCAGGGACAGGAGCAGCAAAGGCAGGGGCTGTGGTTCTGACAAGCGTTTAACTGGGCAGCGGTACCTCTGCGGGACGGCTGTGCACGATGCCGCTACCGACAACATACAGCTCCTCGGCTGTGCTCAGCGATCGCTACTTTAATTACACAATTCTAATCTCGGGACTGATACGCAACATACATCATATTAATCGTCTTGAATTAAATAAATACAAAAGGATTAGTAATTCTCTAGCTATTAAATTTTTTACTTACATGAGTTTCTAAACACTTTTTTTGTTTAAATAAATATGTCAAATAACGCAGGAGTGAGAGCAGGCGTTTTGTTTTGGTATTTTGCTCTTCTACTTTCCCCAGGCAAAGAGTTTTAATTTCTACTCTGAGAATAAAACTGCTCCCAACACGATGGATGACAGATAAGTGACAATATCAGCAGCAGCTCCCTTATGTGGTACAGCAAACACCTATTTGGGTTTGGGAGGGCAGGTCTGTTTCACGGAAGGCTGGCGAGCTGTTTGGAAACCACGTTTATAATACACTCTGCCAAGCTGATGCTCAGAGTTCAGGCCCATCAAATCCATCTCACCATCGTCCATGTCAAGCCACAAGTGTGTTTGGAAAAGATTGAAAACAAATACGAAACAAGTAAGGTTTCAGCAGGACTGTTTAAAAATCTCTTCAACGTTCAACGTAAATATGTATGAAGGTGAATAAACAACGGTTAAAATCCCAAACATTTTACCTTAAGCCATTTTTATGACTGTTTACAGCGAGTGCAATGGCTTAACATTCATCTACTCAGAAAAGCTAATACACTCAATTCCAAATGGTCTGATCTACTACAACAAGTGCTGAATGTTAACGTAACAGCAATCAACAGAAATGGTACAGTAAGTTGTTAGAACAAAATTTATTATCTGCTTAATAGTGTATTTGGTTTAGATAAGTATTTAGTTTTACTTTCCTCTTTTTGACATGCATGTCTTTTTGAAAACATGGTTGGAAATATCGCATGTATACAATTGATTTAATAATACTTACAAGCAGAAAAATATCACAAAAAGTCTCTTCTCTCATCATGGGCACTTGTTCCAAAAATCCTCTCTTTTTTCTCAAGCTCACCTCAATTGACTTTGGGGTCATTTACCATAGTCTAACCACTTCACAAAGGTTGTTGATACATTTTTAATAAAAATTAACCCTTTGTAGTTCATTTTTAGAATTATGCCCATCCTTAAAAGAAAAACACAAACTTAAGTAGAGAGTAATTTAAACAAAAACATCACTGTTAAGTTCATGCCCAATGCACTCATTTTGTTGAATTAAACTAATCAGAGTAACAGTTCACCTTGAAGCCAGGATCTCTGGAACTTTTTGTTTCCTCTTGAGAGAATCCATGTTTTCTAAAAGTACTGGGAGATATATCTATCCTCCTGAAAGTAAAGAAAGAACACAGATAGAATTTTACTCGTAAGAAGAGTCTGAAGTTTTTAGATCAAATGTCATTTAAAGCAGACCCCTATTTACAAAGGTACTTAAAACTACTCATATTTTTCCATATTTTTTTTTTTGCTGCAGATGGTTATATACTCGAATTACTCCAGAATGATTCCAGAGTTTAAAAGAAGGAAATCTGAAATACCCCTGAAAGGTTACAACAGTGTCTAATGGCACCAACCTGTGGATTTCAGGGCTCTTTTTGTTTTTAGCTGCCTCTTGTTCCATTCCTTTCTTTAGATATTTGGTAAAGCGTTCATTCAGTGTCATTGTTGAAGACCCAAAGTGATGCTCTGTTGGGGTTTGAGGAAACAATGCCAAAATATTAATACCATCTTTTTAAAAAGACAAAGCACATCAGTCCTCCAGCTGGGTTCCATTCAGAGACAGGACAGGTGACGGTCACTGGTGATGGGCTCTAACACTGCTGACAAAGAGCCATTTCAATCTTGAAATTAACATTTATTCAAATGAATAGTCCTGAGTGGCATGCTCTGGGTAGTCCTGCCTTGGCGGGGGAGTTGGACTAGA
>JAOXJM010000009.1:2078189-2099782 GCA_026413425.1 Tringa solitaria | reverse complement strand
GAGTTGGACTAGATGATCTCTATGGTCCCTTCCAACTCCAAAAGTTCAGTGAAATGAGTCACAAGTTCACTCCAATACACCAATTCTAAGTAAGTCTCTTAGAATATCACTCAGGTAAAAACCAGAATGCCTCTTCTACCTTTCCAGAAGGAAAGTTATTTCCAGAGAAGACTCAGGACCTGGCTGCTATTCTTATCTGTGGTATATCTGCTGGAAACCAACTTTCCCAGCACTAACCAAAGTGCATGAAACCCACTCGTTTGGGGAAGGGAGGAGTGAACCTTCATCTGAGGACACACGGAATTCTGACCTACCTCTTACATGATGGACTATGGTCACTATATGTTGGGCAAACAGTTCAGAAGGACTTCGCTGAGACTGAGCAGACTGAATATGATGGAAAATCGAACGAAATTCTTGCTCTTTTTTGTTGCTGTGCACAAGGTCACGACACAGCTTGCGCTCCTGAGCCAATATGCCACTTGGACTAGAAAAAGAACAGACCACATGAAATAGAATAACAGGGTAAAGGGAAGCAGTTTAAAATGATGAATGTTTCAGAAGTTGGAAGCTGACTGCATTTTTTATGGAGTATTATGAGGCACCTAAGAACATTCAATAGCACGAGCAGGACACTTGTTTAAACATCTCTAAAATACACTGGTCTCAGTTACTGTAATAATGCAGGTTGCTCGTTATTCTGCACTTGGAGGGCTGTGCAGGTATTTAACCATGACCCCCTGTGAAACACGAGCCCATTCTTACACCCCAGCTGGCCAGATCTTTTGCTACTGTTCCTAAATTCTAGATTAACCTCTAACATCCCACAGAGCGTATCAACACTTACTGGCTACTGCTGTACAAAAGTATTTTCTGGAATAAGTTTTTACTGTCTTAAGATTTCTTGAAGCAATGCTGAGGTGGCTCTCAGAGCTTCCTAGAGTTTCAGTAATGCTATGTTGAGAACAAGAGTAGTTAAACATACTCCAGAGAACCCAACGGCATTCAAGCGGCGCTGTAACTGTCCCACTAAGCTTCCAGCAGCACAAAGCCACTCAGTTCCTAACTCTTTCCAGACCCCAGTGTCCTGTGGAACCTGATGCAGAACCATTTACATTCTAAGCTAATCTTACACCAAGTCATAGCAAAGATTAGAAGTAGTTTTTTAAATTTTATGTTGCAATTTCACCATCTGCAAACTGGAAACCCTTCTAACCTCCCCCCCAAAAAGGGTCACACAAGTATTATAATGCCAGGAAAAATGCAATCCCTATCTCCAAAAAATACAAATTGTGATGCAACATGATTTCGCCCTCCTGACACTTGGCAAGTATATGAGGATCTCAGGAAGAGAAACAGGCAGAGATCACTGTTTAGACTCTGAAGAGACAGCAAACACTTACCGTGCAAGATCTTCATCAAAGGAATCCATTCGAATGTTGACCTGGGCCTCACGAGTAATGGAAAAGGAGGACTTGCCAGGAGCTGCCCCCTCTCCTTTGGTGCCTGGTTTCTCCTTCACCTCTGAAGTCTTCCTTGGTGGGGGGGAAGAACTTTTTTCCTGGCTCGATTTGTAAGTGGTCACTCTAAAATTCTTTTCAGGAACAAAGCCCCTGTGACCTGGCTCAGCTCTCTTGGATGCTGGTCTCTCTTCTTTTTTGGATCTGTCAGAATAGCTCTCCTCCTCCATTTCCTCAGATTTCCTTTGTTTCTCTTTTCCAGGTGGCAAGAACACCACGCCTTCCCATTTTCCTGACCTATCCTCTTCTTGACTTTTACTTGAAGTCGCTACGACTTTAGACATAAATTTGGGCTCATCATCAAATTCCGAATCTTTTCGGCCCTTTGCCTTGTCTTTCTTTTCCTGCTCATCCGTTTCCTCTTTGCCATAATGACTTTCCTTGTGGAACTCCGGGACCTTTACCTTGTCAAAGTCATCCCGGAATTTGTAGCGCTTGGGTGACTGGCTGCCGCGATATCCCTTCTCGGAGTCAGCTTTGGATGCATACGAGTCAGATTTTGCCTTCCCATCTGCTGATCCCAACTCAGAGAAATTCCCTTTTTCTTTACTTTTTTCTTTTTCAACATTTGTTACTTTCTGTTCTTTGTCTTTCCCATTCTCAGTCTTCTGCTCTTCCAGATACCTGTTCATAAAACAGACATTACAGAAGTTCTCTTACTAAAAATCAGAGGTTAATACTTCAGCGAAAGTAGTCAAATTTCAGAGCACATCAAGCTATGCACATACAGAAAGCTGTCTCTAGGCCCTAAAATAGTTAAAACGTACAGCAGATTCCTCAGCCTGGATTTACACTTTTAGTTCTCAATATATTCAGCAAATGTAGAAGAAAATGGATATGCAGAACTGATGAAATGAGGCTTAAGAACAAATTAAAAACAACTTACCCACAAATTCATGTTAAGGAAAATAGTAATGTCTTACCCAAGCGCTTTATTTACAAACCTGGTTCAGGAGAACAACACATCAAAACTTTCAAACTGGGCTGTTCTGCTTTAAACAACACACTGGAAATAAAAGCCTCAAAAGCTACTTCAAATTTTGGATTCAAGTTTCATAGGTAAGCTAAATATTTCATGATAGACTGCAAATACAAATAAAAGCAAAAAGGTTAACAGAGGAGAATATTTATTTAGCTGGGAGAAGAAAAAACACTTCTAGTGAGAACAACAATTTATCATGAGCTAGTTTAAAGCACCAGAACTACGTTTTAAAGCACTCATTAAGCAAAACCCTAGTTTTGAGGAAAGAGCAGTAAAGCCCAAGGACATCAGATCAGTGCTTTGAAAAGTTCAACAGTTACAGCTTTTTTTTTTCCTTTTAAATTTCAGACATCCTTGATAGAGAATCAGTCCAAAACAACTTTAAAAAAATAAATAAGATATTTACAAGTGCTTGTGAGTATTACCTTATCTTTTAAAACAAAGCATCACCTTCAACCATGGATCTGCGGTGGACTAACCAAGCAAACAGACATGGCAATTTGAAGCCTTTTGTATGGAAGGATTTCTTAATTTTGGTGATGATCTTGGTGCTTCAGTTTCTCAGACTGCCCAGACACAGGCACTGCAACTACACCTGCCTTGGGCTGCCTGCAGCAGGACATCCAAGAAGAACTACATTTTGCTAATGTATAGTATCTAATGCAATTCAAGAATGCAATATTATTAAAAAAAAAAAAGTCATTAACTGAAAAGTAAGTCCAAATGGCAGTTTCCAGTGCACACTGTTAGGTCACTAGGAAATCTCATCGGGCACATCTTCAAGTTCACGTTTGCAGGGAACCTACACAACCTTTAGAACTAACCAAGTCAGAAAGCTAACTCCAGCTCCCTACAGCACAGGGCCGGTCTGTATTCTGTTCTATAATTTAGACAGCACCAGGCCCAAATGGCTGGTAGCTGTTGGCACAGCACCACACACACCCTGAGAACCCTGACAGCACTCAGGGAGAGCACCTACTCCTCCAACCCTGCTGGTCAAAACCACTGCACGCGAGGAAACGCAGCACTTGCCTCTTCGAGAAGGCTCCTCCTCCAGGAGCCGGGGTCTCCTCCTTCTGAGATGTACTGAAAATGGAACCGATTGGTGTTGGACTTTTGCACACAGGGCTTTTCCGCGTGGGGCTCAAACCAGTCGAGCCGTGGTCGAAGGGGCTCTGGTGAGAGCCCGCCTGAAAGGAGGTGCCACCGCTCTGTAACCCAGAGCTGGTCTGCGAGGGGCTGGACAGTGGAGGGCTCGACTTCGGCAATGGACTTGGCCGAGGAGAGCGACGCCTCACCACGACAGACTGGAGAGGGCTTTTTAACGCAGGACTGCGTTCCCTTGGGCTAAGCTCAGACACGGAAGCTCTCGATGCTGAACTTGTACCATAGGTGGTCATATCTTGCCATGGTTTTGATCCCTCAGATGCCTTGGTATCCTGAGCCGCTGCTCCTGAGAACGGCTGCTCCTTAGACTCATCACCTTGATTATCTCCTGCGGCCTGAGATGCCCGGGTATCCTTGGAAGATGACTTTTTCTCCTTTCCAGATTTACGCTTGGAAGACTCAACTCGGCTATGATTTGAGGAAGACCGGGAAGACGAAGACCTCCTTGACCGATCAGAAGATGACTTATCAGAATTTCTAGAATGACTTCTAGACCTTGGTGAAGGAGATCTTCTCTTGGGTGAACGAGAGCGTGACCTCCCTCTACGAGGGCTATACGCTTGGCGATAATTTTGCCAGTTTGACCTGTAATTCCCATATCCTCCTCGGTTATACTGGTTCCATGGATAAAACCCTCTATTTCGGCCACGAAAATAATACGGTCTCCTGTATCCTCTATTATGACCTCTGAAATCCCGGTTCTGATAGACTCTTGGATGGTTCCTTTCTCTGTTATGAGATGGAGAATATGATCTCGAACGGGACCTAGAACTGATAAAAGAAAAAAATTACACAAATATTTTCAAGTTTATTCTTCTGTCACAACTTTTTATTCAAAGCCATAAATTTTTAAGCTTTTAAAAGTAATTTCTTTGGTTTACCCTCATCCAATAAAGGTACTACACTTTGTCCTCAATAAATTGTAGCGGAAATTACTTCTATCTATGACACTGCCAAACAATTATTTGATTTCAGAATCCTTGCAGAGACCAAGATGCATATGCACTGCTCTTCATTTTTCTAAGATGAACATGGCTGCTACGCAGATTCAGAAAAAGTGACATATCTGAAAACTCAAGGTCAAGGTTATACCTCATTTTAGATCTCCTCCACAAAGAAGTATTTCTTTATGCAGGTCATGCTACCATTATTAAAACAGATCCAAAATCTTCCTGTCGTGCCCCTTAGTTATTCTCATACTTTTGAAATTCTGATAATCAAGATGAAAACCCACATCTTTGCCAGGTAAGTTAAAGAAACTGCTACACCTCCATCTGAGAGGGGCAGTGCCAGAGCAAACCCATGCTGCTCTACAGTTTTATGTTTCGAAAGGTGCACCTTATGCCTCAGCTGAGGAGCTGGAGCTCCATCAAAGGTGCAGGAGAGCAGAGGGATGCGCTCTCCTCAGCCTGACACCACGAGATGGCACTGTTCAGTGTCCCTCCGCTCACCGCCACGCAGGACACTCCTACAGGACAGAACCCAATCCAAGACAAATACAGATTCAAGTGGCAGAACACTGAGGGGGTAATTGTTCCAATAGACTCTTCCACTACATTTTTGGAGCTGCAGTTGTGTAACTTTAAAAGCCTCACTGTAGCTCAGGGTTAGATGCCAGCTTTACAGTAAAGATTTCACAGCTGTTGGAAAAACACAAACTTCTGCCCAAAGTCAGAGATTTTAGAAAATTTGCATTAGTAAAACAGAAACACCCGACTGCTAAGTTTAAACAGAAAAGAGATTTTTCCAAATGTAATTTTAATAAATAATATGCATTGAAATAATTTCCACAGTCCTTTCTTACACTAAGAGAGATCCACCTCAGAAACAATCCAAAAATTGCAGAGATTATTTACAAGAAATCTTTTTTAGAAAAATGCAGCAAATATTACTTGTGGTGTTTCTTTTACATAATAATTGCCAGACTCCACCAGCCCCTGTAGCCAGCCACAGCTAACACACACCACTGCAGTTCTACAGCGCCTACCATTTTATTTTTCATTTTTACCAATCATAAAGTCATAAAGAAGTATTAGGCAGAATCCAACACGGCAATACAACATAGAACAAACAGTAAACTTACCAAATGAAGAGTAAAAAAATCTTTGTGGTGTACGCTGAAGTACCCAATAACGGACTTTTATTCCAAGACACCACAAGACCTACCTCAGAGAATATCCTATGGCCACACAAGATGACTGGTCTCTACTAACCCAATCCATTTTGATTTTTTTTTATTATTTTTTTTAAGCGAAGTTATTTACAGAGCACAAGTAGATTCAGCAGCAGCACAGAGGAAACGATCATGTTTGCATAGGGCTCCTTTGTTTTCAACTGTCAAAGTTCCTTCCTAGCCAGGCAGATATTCCCAAATGCCCCACGTATCCTCCAGCACTCCAGCTCCCTTCTGCGAAGAACTCCTCTGACTCAAGTCTCCGCCTCTCATTTAGTTTTGCCATGTCCTTCTCTTTCCAACTGTACATTTATTAGAGCCTCTGCATTTTAAAAATCTCTTTAATTGTTAACAGTTGCATGTGTTTATATTCTGAGAAATCATTAGACTGTGTGTTATTAATTTAAGACCATTGAAAAAGCAGCTGAACATCATTATACCCAGTCCAACCGGAATGCCTTTGCCAGGCACAAAATGCTTAGCCAAAAGAAAAGGAAAACAGAGATATCCTGAGATCCAGAGATAATAGGCCTTTAACTGGCCTGAGCAGAAGCAATTCAGAGAGGCAGGAACAGCTATTATGCACATTAATGATTTCTCAAAATTAACTGCAGCGAAATTCCCTTTATCTTCTTTATCCATCCAGAACTACCTGCTCCTGTATGTTTAGGGGAGGGGCAGGGAAACAATAAAACTTGCCCCTACCTTTCATCATGGTATCTTAAACTGATATTAAAACTCATTACAATTTATTTTTAGAAAGAGGGGGAAAGCTTGTAACCTCTGCAAAGGCCCCTCAAGTCTGGGATCAATTACATTAAAAGCTTTAAAAAAAAAAGCCAAAATGTTTTGCTCTGGACCTTCCCAGCTCCTCTTCCCCGCTCTATGGAACACGCACAGTAACTCTCCCACAGCAGTAAAGCAAGTATCTGACCAAAAGCAAAATCTCAAAATAATCTCAGGTCAGGATAAGAAGCTATGATTTTTTTGCACTTTGTCCTGCTTTGGCAATTTCAAACATCATCATTAACCACAAGTACTTTTAATATGGGAAACTGGATCTCAGAAATTGTGTGTACTTAGCATGAAGAGCAGCACAAGATGCTGTCCCTCACACACAGCAGCAACTAAGAACTGCAAAAGAACATGGGGAAAAAAAAAACACACATGGATTTTGACAGAGGCTTCAATTAATACCTGCAAGGAAAAACAAAGTACAGGGCTCTTCTCTAAGGGCCCGGTCTAAAAAAGCTGTAACAACTTCACTGCGGGCTGTATCCCAGGCAGAATGAGCTGTACTAACAAACCCACCTCATCTAGCTGTACATGGTGGTACCTGTTAGTGCTCACAGTAGGGGAAAAAGACTTGTACAGAAAGTAAAATTATTGTTTACCAAAAAACCATGCCAAGCAGACCAGATTAAGGGCTCAAAAGAAGTTTCCTGACAATGCTGAGAAACAGTTCCAATTGAAAACAGCACTGGTTGGCAGGAAACAGCCCAAACCACAGGACACTATCTGTCCTGGAATCTAATCAAAGTCTTTCCCTGGAAAAGAATTAAGTGACAAACCATCTGAGCAGGACAGAGAGGAAAAACACCGTTACACCCTTTGGCTTCAGAGCTGCACATACTTACCTAAGTCTGCGCTTTCTCGACCGTGAGACAGAACGAGAACGGGAGCGAGATTTGGAGAAGGAACGTGAGCGCGATCTTGATCCAGACCTCGAACGGGAAGATCGGGATCCAGATTTTGATTTGTTAGTTTTAGACATCTTTGCAAGCACCTGCCAGCTGTACCTGAAGGAAAGAGAGTAATAAAGGTATTTGAAAAATGAAGTCACAGGGCAGATTTGAGAGAACAGGCAGCATCTGGCAGCCTGACAGACTACAGAGTGACGTGAAGCTTGATAAGGCTGGAAATCTGAATGTTTGAAGTGGCTGCCTAATCGCAGACGAATGGTGTTGGGCTCAGAATAGAAGGTTTATTTCAGTCTAAGGAGGAAATCTGCAAAAAGAATAAAAGGTTTTCAAGCCAGAGTAACTACAAATTTGAGCACTACAGTTGAAAGAAGCAAGTTAATGCAAAACCCAGGAGCAGGCAGAGGCCAAACTGCTATGGCTTAAGTGAGAATACCTTTAAAGAGACAAACCATTTCATCAGTCACATCACTATCAATGCAGCCAGCTGCCACTGCTTTAACGGGCAATGGAGAAATAAAAAGGCTTATCGTCAAAATAACACACACCCCAGTCTTCTCTAAATTTACAGACAGAATCATGAACAAAAATTATAATCCAAACCAGATGAAGATTACCCTAATTGCACAGATCTGCCTCACTATGAAGGCTCGGGTTAAACCCCAGATACGTGTCCCATCTGCTCATGCACTTTAAGCAGTTGCTACGATCAGTTACAAGCATCCACCATCCAGTGAGGAGTTCTGTTGCAGCCAAAATAATTCAGATGTCCTTCCAAATATTCACAGAGTCATTCAAATGCTAAAGACAGAGAGATTATGCTGTAGCATTAAATGACTCAAAATAGCTGCAGTTATGAACTACCTGGGCTATTTTCAGCAATGTATCCAGGTAAAGAGTGCCTGATATGATGTTTCAGGGAATATGGTCTGACCACATAATTCTCTCAGTTACACGCCACCCGACCTGTTCTCTCGTAACCACCAACTTTGTATCAACCAGCAAGATTTTCTAAAGGATTTTCATCATCTCTTACCTCCAGGGAAATAAATATTCCGGATTATTAAGAGGGGGGAGCGTCATATTGTTTACATTTGAAGGGTAGAACAGATTTTGATAAAATCCCAGATGCTGCTTTTCTTTCAGCTGGACAGATTTTCCTGTCAGTATCCAACAGAGTCAAATGCATAATGCACGGTTCTGTGGGCTCCCACACGGACCTTCACAAACCCAGTGTCCCAGGGCTGGGGCAGGGGAGCTCTAGTGCCTCTTTCATCCAGCCACTACGGCCATTCTCAACTGCGGTAATACTTGACCTATTTAATCACTGTATCCAGCCATAAACAAAATTCCTGACAATTTAAAGTTTGATCAGGCTGAAAAACATGCTCCAGATTTTGAGTCCCTGCTGGTTGCAGTAGAGTTCTTCAGCTTAAATGGAAAACGCTTTGGCCCCTGATGTGGCGAGGAGGACCAGGACTCCGCTCTCTCCCTCCTCAGACTGAATTCCCAGTCTGCCTTAGTTCCACTCCTAGAAACCAGAGGTTTCAGTAAAGGGCTGGGAATGGGACTAAGTGCTAGTTTGAGTGAAGTGTCTGGGCTGTCGGGTACTCCACATTAACAGTTGGTATCAAGGTTTGCACTCTGCAAAGTTGAGCGAAGCTGAGAAGAAAACCTGCTCTCTTCAACCACCACAAGAATTTCATTCACAACATCAGAGGCAATTTATTTAGCATTTAAAAGAATCATTTAGGAATTTCGACAAGAAATAACATTTTGTCCCCTCAAAGTTTGTAAAATATTTTCTCCCTCTCTCATTACTTACAGAAGCTCAAAATACATATGAGCCACAAAGGATCACACAGTAAAAATCTTAATCAATGTTTTTAACATAAACAGCAACCCTCAGCTGCCCCGGGCTCTGAGAGTCCCAACAGCCTCCTCTAGTTGGGTAAGCGGGGGCCCTTGGCCTCTGCTGCTCTAGGAGAGAATAAAATAAACGCTGCGAGAGTACATGAGATCATGGAGACCCCAAGCATCAATAACTGCTGGGATCATCCAGAGATCACATACTGTAAGTTAATTACTTATTTCAGTAGCTAAAAAGCATCTCAAATAATGAAATGAAAAGAGGCTTTTTGGCAACAAACTGCCAAAACCATAGCATCTGTGAAACAAACACTCTCCAGTGCTCATCGCCCACATTCTAGAAGAGGGAAAAAACTACAATTGCTCTGGGAATCAGAAAAAGGATTGTGAAGGCAAGATTTGCATTAACTGAATAAAAGTTGTCAATAAGCTTTCCCACAAAAGTGACTCATGAATTAGAGCCAGTAAGAAAATAGGAACTGTGTTGGTAAAACTTCATCCTTTTCTTCACCTACCAATTAAAACCAGAGGCATTTAGGTACATAAACAGAACAGACCAAGTACTTCTGCTGCTGTACCCATGTTAAGCAAATTCCAGGGGACTGACTTGCAATGTCTTCGCTTTCAGTCGCTCCCCAAAGCCAACTTACATATATGGTTACCAAACCCTCCAGCTGCTGCCAGGGCACTTTCAGGAACAGCCTGTCACAGCAGCAACTGCTCAGAAAGTGGGTCATTCATCCTGAGAGCGGGTTCTTTCCAGAAACGGGAATTTGGCTTTTTTTTTTGAAAATCACGTTACATGTTCATGTTCTTTCCTTTCACTATACTAGAGATACCATATAAATTCAACTGCAATATTTTAAGATATTCCACACTAGAAAGTATGTAGAAAAAATAAAATTTATGTTTCCTGCTTTATTAGGAAAAAATAAATTGCACCTGGGATGAAAAATAAAGAATCACTGCCACTGAAGGAGCAAAGTTCATTCTTACGCACGGTCATTTTCTAGGGAAAAAAATGTGTGAAAGGACCATATACAAATAATTCCTTTTAATTTTCTAAATAGATCTGTTGAAATCGCAACATTTCCTAGTCTGTCGCCAAAACAATCAGAAGTTTAGCACAGTAAAGCAAAATAGGGAAGAGAAGCAGAAGAAACAAACGGTAGTGGGCAGTAGGAGAAGGCAGAGGAAGATGATCGATATTGCCCCTCAATCAGAGCTGCTCCCAACTGAGTCCTGAGGGGCTTTGATACGATAGGTTCCATTCTGTACAGAGATTACAAATATATCCCATAAACTGTGTAATTTCAGAATAGCTCCGCATTAAATGAAAACCCAGTAGTTCAAGAATGAACTACACTTCAACATAGTATCATCACCCCTAAGTTACCTTTATTTACACTGAGCTCCATACCTCTTGACATATTTTAATAGACTAAACCAGCTTTCCCCACAGCTCTTCTCTGTTGCACCTCTTCTAAAATAAACCTTTCTCCAAGAAAAAGCCCATGGCTGGACTGACTGACGGAGCAAGGCAGAAGTTGCAGAAAGTCTCAGTAAGTCCTGAGAAGGCCCCAAAATAGATCTTTAAAGTATCGCTTGCTTTGAGCTGTTTAACAGTCTTTGTGTTTCACTTTGATCCACAGCACTTACAGCCAAACATTACTTTGAGCATGTGTGATGTGTGCCAAAAGCTCCCTTCTCTTAGAAGGTTTTTTATCTTTGTCAATATTTTTAAAGCTGATTCATTCCTAACGTGTGAGGTAACTCCTACTAGAATAGAAACTGAGCTGCTATGCACTATCAGCACTCAAAAGGTTAAACAAACTAAACATTGGAGTCATTTCAGCTCCCCTGTGTTAACACTGCAGTTGTAAACTTATTGCAATATACATTTAGCTGTTCTAAGAATTAATGACTGACTCAGACAATGCGTTCACTGAGGTAAGCAAAAAAACTGCTCGGAAAGAGTCTATTCTTACTAAACATCCTACGGATTACTCTGGTTTTCAAGAAAGAGGTGCCAGTAAGTGAAGCAAAGGCAAACTGTGAAAGCAGTGGTGACTGCTCACCATTTCCATTGAGATTTTTCCACTGATTTTTTTTCCACTGTGTCCCCAAAGCACACACACACCCCCCCCCGACACACACAGCCCCACACAGCTCACTGGGGGTGCTGCTCTGCGAGAGACTGGATGGTACGACGTGTCTGGTGTGAGTGGGGACTGCAGCAGCAGCACTTACTGCTGTGGAGACCTGACCTTACCAAGCTGCTCTGCCAGAGCTCACACCTGCCCCCTGCTCACACCTACACAACTGCCTGCCCCCACCTCCACCCCTGCCTTCAAGGGGACACAGCTGATCCTTGCAGCCTGACACACGTGAATACCAGGAATTTTCCAAATAGCTCTTTTTCAGGTTGTCTTTTCTGAAGACCCAGTGATGAGCTGTCCAGCAACTCCTCCCAAGCGGTACAGTCTCACATCCAAACACATCCACACTGACCCTGAGTGCGCTGAATTTAAAAATTCTGGTAAGGTATTACTCCATTGGAAAATAGACACTTGACATCTTGTTTATCTGCTGTAAAACTACGCCGTATAACATACCTCATAATTCAATACGCACCAAGTCTGAAGAAACTCTTTGTGTTCCAAATTAGTTTGCTGAATTCACTCACACGACACAGATTTAAAATTAGTTATGTTTGCTGCAAGCCTGATCTGGAACCACTCAAGTTGGTCACTGAAAACCTGACAGCAGCTGGTTAGTCTGCTGGAAGTGTGTTGCCAAAGCAAATTATTAAGCATTATACTTTTTTTTTTTTTAATTCTTATCATAAAAAGTGTGCACATTGCAGCAGAAAACATGCAAATCACTAATTACTACCTTAGCAACAAAGCCCATGTAGAAAGTTCCCATCCTGCCAATACAATGAATTGTTCATCGACATGCTAAACTTAATGCATGCCATGACACAGGTTACAAATGTTCTGTTTTAAGAGAATACCTTTACAGACCGATTCTATAACCCCATTCATACAAGCCCTACTGACAAATAAAAGGGTGTCAAGATGAAGAACCAACAGCCTGGAAGTCCCTCGCTCTCAAAATAAGCTTTTCCTAAAATCCAGAGGCTATTGCAAGGAAAAAAGTTTGCCTTCCCCATTTCTAAATCCTCACGGCAACCCATCGTACCGCTCAAAGGGGTGAAAACAATGGAAGAGCAAATGCTCCGACTGCACCACCACGATGGACTTTGCCCGGAAGACAAACTTTTGTCATGAAACAGTGACAGAAAAGTTAATGTTTTACCTGTTTTAAGTCTCCTGAAAACCCAAAAGAACAGCTCAACTCTGCTCCACAGCAGTGAAAAAATGGCACTATGAAGAGTCTCTTACTGCTGTACACTTCCAGTAGCTACCCCAGCTTCAGAATCTAATTATTCAGAATAGTTAAGGAGAACTTTTTATGGCCACTGCCTGAAATCAGCGCAACGCTTCAGCAAAAGAGCAAATTGGGGAGTGGGAGGTGTTGGAAATATGTGGGTTTAACAATTTATATCAGTATGACATTCTATAATCTGGCCAATTAAGCCATAGAGAGGGAAGCACTCCTTTTTCCCCAAGAGTCACCAGGGTGCAAATAAAAATTGTTCTATTTTACCCTTATATTTACCAGCTATTTGGAAAGACAAACAAAATCATTCCAAGATGTAAGGCAGAGTTTTTTTGTCTTCAAATCCTGTAGAGTTCTTTTTGCATAGCAACAACGAAAAAAGAATCCAAGTGATTCGGTTTAAGTTGCAGGATGCCCAGGACAGAGGGGATACAGGAAGGCATATTCCGAATCCCAAGACAGGCAGCGTTGCCGCTTTTGAAGATTTTCTTTCCCATTGTGTGCCTACCTGCTCGAGCAGGTTCACACCTTGCACCCTTCAACAGTCAGGTTTCACCGTCTCAGATTTGTCAATTATGAAATCAGGAAGCAAACCTGAAATGAGAAGAAAAAGCGTTGAAGCATCTTTGTACATACCCTGTTGTACCTACTGCCACCAACGACCAACAGGAGCCGTCAGCTCTCATCCCGTGCTGTACGCAATGTTCATCAGGTCTTAAGTATTTCAACAGAGCACACACATTGCAGAAGTTCATCGCCCACTTCACCATGAATTCTTTTGTGGACTCTTTTTGAAGAACATAGTTTCTGGAACAGTTATTCAAGTTACCAAATTTTAAGTGTACTTCTTTCTTCCTTCCTTCCCCACCTCCCCTGCCCCATCCCTGTTACATACATACTAATCGCTGTCATTACACCGGCACGGCCGCATTGAAGTAATTTCTCTCAGCTCATTTGTATGCTCTTACTGGATTCAGGACTAAGTATTTTCCCATACTGTTAAAGAGAATCCACAAGCCAAGAGAAACAATTGTTTTCCTGACAAATTCCTCCATCAGCATATCGCCGTCTTCAAAGGTTGCCACCAGTCCACTGGGAGCTGTTTTGACAGGTCTACAATTACATTTCAGTGTCCTTCCATGCACTGCGAGAGGGGTGTAAGTTTTAAAAAAGAAAACAACAGTAAACACAACCTCATAAATCACTCCATGATATTAAACCCTTGATCTAACAGCAGGAATAGCATTTACTCTGTGTTCAACCATAAAATAAACTTGTTTAAAGCTATTCATATCTTCTGTTTACTTCATCGAAAAAAGATTTCAAGGCTACTTCAAGATTGCACTATCTCTGAAATGGCAATTAAGTCCTTTTGTCACCCAAAAGGGAAGGTTGCATTGCAAGGTTTAGTGTTTTCTAAATCATGCTTACCAGTCTTTGAAAAAAGCCAAATAAAGAACACTACACCATAGACTTTTTTATTTTTACTGTTGGTGTGTGTGTCTGTCTAAATATCCATGAAAGAGAGAAATCCTGACTTTTACCTTACAAAGCCCATTCCCATCCAGCCTTTCACAGTGGCTACCAGAAAAAAAATTGCCATAACTATTTTTTCTTGCTTTGTGATAGAACAATTGGATTTTGTTTGTTTTTCACATGTTTGCAAAATTTTCACGTTTCACAGAACATTTCACATGTTTTTCACAATGTTTGATTTTCCAAACATCACCATTACCACAAATTTCTGGTACAACCCACTGCCCACAGGTGTCACCCAGACAAAAAGTTGGAGGAATTCCCTTTTGTAGAAGAATAGTGTTTTCATATTTAAAACACTACTACAAAAAAAATGAACCAAGACAACACACAACAAGCAAGAACAGCAAACCTTTCTTCCAGATATGGAAAGGAAAGTAGGAAATGTGCTGAATGCTCTCTGCTGAAGCAGAAATCCTAGTCCAGGAGTTTCATATTCCAGAACACTGTAAAGAACATTTCTATACGCCAAGACGTGGGTCAAATGAAGAACGTTTCTAGTTTTCACAATGCCTTTTTCCAGGAATTTGTTTCCTATTTCCAACTGGCCAATATTACTTTAGTGACTGTCTCTTTCCATCCTCCACTCCTTTTTTTGCAGTCTTTCAAGTACTCATCGTGATTTCAGACCTCGCACAGATGTTAAAGCAGAACAGAACCACCACAGCCTGTCCAGAAACACCATCTAACAAGATGTTACAGCTGAAATCACTCCATCTCGAGCACATCATCGAGGCTTGCTGCACCACGTAGCACCACAATCTGCCAGCTCAGAGAGAAAAACACAGCAGATGCGTCCCTACCAAAAGAAGCAATTTATTTGTCTTCATCCATCTATAATACACCGAGCACAAACACTAAGTGCATTGGAAACAAGCAGACTGGTTTATGTACATACCTCAGGAGCATGCACGATGCTGCTGAACTTGTTACAGAAGTTGCAGTTTATTATAGTGTTTATAAAACATTAACTTTCAAATACTAAATATTTTGTAAATGCATTTCTAGAAAGTTCTATGCAATTGTGGCAGGAAAACAAAAATTTACTTGTTCCTTCCTGGCCAGCATTTAATGAAACAGTTGGGCTTTATTTTGCTCTAAGACCCAAAGCAAACAAGATAGCACCTCATTAGAGAAACGCTCCTGCCTGGGTGTCTCCTCAGCCCCTCGGCACTCACTAGCGCAAACATTCCCTTTGGGAAGAAGCAGCTCAACTGCTACTTTATTTGCTCACAACAGCCTCAGCCTTCATTATCAGGAAACAAAAAAATTAATTCTCCTTCAGCGAACTCTACAATTCATAATCCTGAGCTCCAAAACTCAAACAAGATTAGTTAATTCTTAAAAAAAAAAATCCTACAAAATCCTTACAAAGTGTACTTTGTATAATAAGGTGATGGCAATCACTACAGAAATAAACTTACTAAAAAAACCACAGAACTACAAAGTAAAACAATCACTTTCATTTCCTACAAAGCAATCTTTTTAAAGTTTGGATAAGGTACCTGCAAGGCTTACAGCAATTTAAATTGTGGCAACCTTTGTCCTAGCCAAGAAACACCTCTACAAACTTAAAACCCCAGAAGATAAAAATTATTTATTGCTGATTGACCTTGTGTCCCAGATGATACTCCACAAAGGTATCAAAGGTATTAGAAAATAATGATGCAAACCTAAGTGTCGGCATTGTGCTCTTTTTGAAAGCATTGAAAATAAGAAAGTAGCTATTTAAAAACTTAAGCAATAGTAATCACCTAAACCCATGCCTAATAGAGGCAGAATACCTGATCAAGCAATTAAAAATCCAGTCTTGTGCACGATCTCGTAACTCACAACCTTGTAAAAATCACCACTTCTGTGCATTTTAACTCATCTGACCCCCTGAGAAGCAAGAGGGCAGTGGCATCTGGAGATGTGTCAGGAGACTCGAGCAAGAATATCACTGTTAAGAACTGCAAAGTATTAGTTAAGATACAATGACAAATATAGGAAATAAGTGTCCAATAGAACACAACAGTAACTAACGACTGTCAGAATCTTTCAGATTTAATTTCAGTATGACCTTGTCTCAATTTAACTGGCTGCCTCCAGGATCAGAGTTGCACTGTGTCCAATCCCAAACTGCTACTTGAACACAGACTAACACAGAGGGGAACAAACTGGTTAAATAAAAAACATGAGCTACAGAGCTGATGTAAAAACACATGCAGAACTGTAATAAATCTTGTCCTTAGTACCCCCTCTTGCACTCAGGCTCAATCCAGTTAGGAAAAGCAGCCTGACACCAGTGTCAAACCAGAGCCCTCTTTGTTTCTAGACACGTACATGGCAAAGAACAGAAGAGCTATTTTTTTCTTTTCTGCAGCAAGTGCCCCATGGGGTATTTTTCATACCACACACTAATTCCCTGGAAGGATCTGCCCCCACACAGAACCCTGTGCTCCCACCTGCTGATGATCGTAGCAATGGGGCAGCTTGTGCTGAGGGGCACAACCACGAAACAACCCAAAACCACCTCCCTTCACCCCCCCCCTCCATGGTCAGCACAAGGACACGAGGCCCCTGCTCTTCCCCTGCAGCTCCCAGAGCTGTGTGTTATCCAAGAGCAACTCAAAATATTCATCACAGCAGTTCAACTATCACAAATTCCTATTAAAAGCTGAAAACAATATTCCTGTATCAGTTTGGTTTGACAACCATCAATATATTGACATGAACTAAAGCTCCTGTTCTAAAAGAGCCGTCCATGATTGTGACAGATGAGCCGTGCCACGCAGCCCAGCTGTGTGAAATCTGCCTCCCCACGAGCTCCGTGCTGCAGCGGCACAGGATTCTGCTGTGGGCTGACACGAGGTGCCAAACAAGCTGCAGCTCTACACGTCAGAGCACCCTGGAAGCATCAGCAGCAACACAGAGAGCAGAGAAAGCACACACTAGCATTGCTAGTTCAGAAATCAAAGTCTGATAATCTCACTTTTGCCTTGATTTTTCCTTTTCAAGCTCAGGTTTGGTCTTGCACCAAAAATTAAGTATGCTCGATATCAACAGAACACTTAAGGGGAAGAAAAGAGAGCCACCTGGCAGCTCCCGCTGCCAGCCTGGTGGACTGCACATTAAAATGCTATTTCTAATTGGGCAGTTCGAATTTCATTAGGGTAACAAAAAGCAGAACAATTCCTCTTCCTAGATCAAGTATCCAGTGTATGTTTTCAGGAGATTAATGACACAAGTTAAACGAAAGCCTACAACTACACCTACCAACCTCCCCAACAAAAATGTTCCTGGACACCACTGCTAAAAACCAAAACCAACAAACAACCCCAAACCAAACCAGTGCGTTCTACTTTAATGCAAAACACACTTTGGGGGGAAAAAAGGGTTCAGATTATTCTGCCATGGCAATAGAAGCACTAGTTTATCAACAGCAGTTCCCATTTCTCTCTAGCCTATATACTTTCAAAATTTAGATTTTCCTTTAAGCATGTTTGGGTTTTCACACAATTAAACTAATCCCAAAAGAAGTTTAATATTGAGCTCCAGCCCTGGATTCAGATAATTAGAAGCAGGTTCTATAGAATGGCTGGGTCACTACAGGTTCTTCCAAAAAAAACCTGATTTTGCAGATTGCAGTGCTGCACAATCCCTTTTGAAATAATTTCACCACTATAAATACTAATTGCTCACTTTAATTCTGACACCAGTTACTTGGCTAAAAACTACTTCATATATCTTTGAGCTTAAAAAGTCTTATGTTGTTATTCAAACAGTTTAGTGACAGGGAGCTCAAAAAAAAAACAAATCCAAGAAAAGCTGATTAGAGATCTGGATGTTTTCGTTACACAAGTCAGGCAGCTGGATTTTCTGTTAAACATGGAAGAAAAACAAACATCCTTAATAAATGAAACAAAAAAAAAAGAAAAAAAAAAAAGAGAGAAAAAACCTATTTCATCAGATTTGACCTGGGAACAGACAAGCAGAAAAATGAGATTTTTCTCAAAACTAATGGCTCCCTCACAGCACAGCCCAACTACTTTGAGCCATTTTTGGATGGGAACTGAACCGTTGTCAAAACTATAAAACTGTCGGGGGGGCTGCGAATCCTTGAGCCTACAGCTTCAGAACACCCAAGAGAAGCAAGAAACGGTCCAATTTACTTTACAGAAGAAAACTATTCACAAATCAGTAACCAAAATAGTTCAAACTTGTCCATAATGAAGTTATTGTGCTACTCCCCATGCAGTGATGGAAGAACAACCAGTGACCTCCAGTGAGGTTTTCAGCCCTCCCAGGTCACTGCAGGCTGGAACCCAGCAGACTCTGCACACTGGGATTTCCTTCCTTACAGGGACCACAACGCACTACAAAAACATGGAAGTTATGCTTCCAAAGAAACAGCAAATAATGTAAAAAACAATAGGATCTGGAGCTCTTTGGATTATCTCCTGAACTACACAGTACAGTTATGGTCAAACTGAACCTGTCCTGAAGGATTACCACCCTTCACACATTTAAACTACAAAAATACAAGCCCCAGCAACTTTCATGTATAAGCTGCAAGAAGTAAAACCATTCATGTGTTTATCCTCAAGCCAGCATTTGACTTCTCTCTACCTTAACTTGAATCTTGTTACCTCAGGGGAAAAGAAGGAAAAGGATTTCCATGACTTCATAAAACACTAAAAGTTCTTTAAAAAAATAAAAAATCAGGGAGTTGTATTGTAAGCACAAGGCATCAGACCAGGCTATCCCTGCAGTGTACTCTGCACGGCTACAGAACACGTAAATGCTTCTCCACAGAAATCTTGTACATATGGAATAAGCTTATACAAACAGATAATTTTAAGTACTGTGTTTACATACCTTGTATAAGTCTCCCATCAATTATGTTTCTGAATACTGCTTTATTAGAAGCGATTGAGCTCTCACCTAAGTAAAAAAAAAGGGAAAATCAAATTTAACACAATCAATATACTGGCAAATCCCCACCTTTCACAAGTGCAGGAAAGGATTCTGATTTTAGTCAGTCATCCCAGCACCACTTCCCAGTAAAAAAAGAGGCTGCCAAAAGTACTTAATCTAATCAGACAGTGCATACACAGATCCTTAACTCGGGAAACCCATCTCATCCCCAGCCCTGTAGGAGCAATTACCTGCAATAATTTACACAGGTACACAGGACCTGAAATAAGCAGGTACACAACCCCCACAAGATACCACGTGGGCAGCCCTCTGGTAAGGCACAAGTTACCATCAGTAATACTGAGCTAATTCCCTTGAGAATAGAATTTCAGCGTAACACCCCCGACACCCCCCAACCCATCATCTTTTGTGCTCCCAGAGCAGAGAAACCCAAGAGGTTACTTGCCAAACTTTCTTTTCCTCCTCCACCCAGCCGAAGGTAGAAGTGAAACGCAGGACACAGGCTGGGGGATCGCGCAAGCTACAGCCCCCCTGGTATGACAGCAGGGGCTTTTTTTGGGGTTTGTACAGCTACCTTACTCTGTAAATCATGACAGGCTAAAAATGGCCGGATGACGAGTTTGGAGCTGAAATTACGAGCAGTCCATTTGCTCTTGTATCACAGCAGCGGCGGGGATGAGCAGGGCTTTGCAGAGAGGCCTCGCTCACATACAACAGGGCAGAAGGTACAAACTATTTTCATACGTGACAGGGAGAAAAGGGCACGGACAGAAAACTCTTTCTCTGGTAGGAAACCACCCCTCCCGCCAGGACCCAGCACCCCAGGGTTCCCGCAGCGAGGCTGGGTGTCATCTCTGTGGGCCATTATTTTCTTTTTAATGGCCGCGGCAGCTTCCGGTTACCATGGAGGGGAACAGCGCAAACACAATTCTCAGCTGGCATGAAATCTAATCCCAGGGTTTCACTATTCATAGCCCTGACATGATAAAGCTAAATTAAGCAGGAGCAGGAGCTCTTAACTTTCCCAAACCTAAGAGCAGTGACTACACCTCCATCATTTAGCCTCTGCTAATGCTCTTTATTTCACTGAGAAGAGGAGAAGGATATTTTCCTTTATGGTTAGGGAGACTCCGCTCCTACGGAGCCGGCCTGGCACGCAGAAACAAAATGGCACCTACTTGTTCCCAGGCACGGCTCTGGCGTGACTCCAGCAGGAACAGAGGGGACAAACTGAGCTCTTGGGCTAAATCTGACACCTTCTCCTCACGGTGGGACCCATTACAGAAACCCACAGAGCAGTTTTAACCACGCGCCCAGCCCTGCCCAGCAGCTGAGCAGTCTGTCTGTGCCAAACAGGGGTCAGTTCAAAGCACAAATTAGAGCTGCACTGAGCACAAGGAAAACCAGCGCAATCCCAGTGCCCTCCGTTAGCTCTTCCACAGCCTCACAAGATCACCCTGCACAAGGTCCCCAGGAAGCCAGAACAGCTTTTGCAGTGAACACTATTCCTCTCTCTTTTGATGCCCGTGGCCTAAACTATATGGGTAAATATACAGCAGGAATCCTGCTGCACCGAGGAACTCCCTGTACCATCGTAATTCCGAGGAAACCATACAACCCAAACCCCCGGCATTGCACTGGCACACTCAGCCATTAAACACCGCTCAGTATATTGTAAACTTTTCCAGATATGGAAAAAAGTTCAAGGACTATGTAGCTGCTTAAACAATTAACACGTTCCAACACGGCAAATTGTCATTTTGCAAAGACAAAGCCAAGTGAGCTAAAACACACAAATAATCAAGTTTCTGGCAAAACTGTACTATTCTTTCAGGGAGCTAGTGATACAGCCACAAAGGGAACACCACGGTTTTAGAATGAAAAGCATCCTCAGGCTTAACCACTCCAGCTCAGTACTTCCTAGGCCTCCCAAAACAAGATTTATTTTTTTTTTACAGTAGAGAAAGTGGGAGCAGATAAAAAAAAAAATTCTGCTGCCTTACATGGATTGCCACCTACTTTATACCCTGGTGCTTTACATGCATAGTGGTTTTGTTTTCTAACAGCACCAACCACGTTAGAAGGGGCTTAGCAGCTTTTCTGCAGCGTGCCAATCTCAAACACCTCCCCAGGAACCCACAAGGCACAAGCCTGGTTTTGGTTGGTAACAGTTTTAAATTGGAAGAGGGGAGATTTAGATTAGATAGGAAATTATTAGAAGAAATTAGATTAGAAGGAAATTCTTTACTGTGAGTGCAGTGAGAGTCTGGCCCAGGTTGCCCAGAGAAGCTGTGGCTGCCCCACCCCTGGAGGGGTTCAAG
>JAOXJM010000009.1:2068071-2078153 GCA_026413425.1 Tringa solitaria | reverse complement strand
GGAACTAGATGATCTTTAAGGTCCCTTCCAACTCTAACCATTCTATGACCCAAATGGTTATTTTCTTAAATAGTTCACAAAGTTTCCTGGCTTAAATAAGCTGGAGAAACCAGCAGAGAGCTAAATTATATTACCATAACCCTAATAACAGAACAGCCAGTTTACAATATGCAGGACAAAACTTTACTTTCGTGAAAACAGACTTAGAAGTTAAGCTAAGGTGAGGGGCACACGGCTGCACTGAAAGCGCAGCACACAGGGAAAGCCCCCCCGAAGAGCAGGAAGAGCAGAACCGTGTTTTCCAGAGACCGAGAGCTCACAGGGAGCCATGGAATTAACAAGGAAGAAAAAAAGCAGGAAGATGCCAGAGCACAGCTCAGCAGAAATACAGGCACGACTTCTGCAGACAAAGAACTACACAGAGAACACGGGCAATGGATTCATCCAACACACATCCGTATGGACACGCCACGGGGCAGGGACACGCTTCCTCCTTCCCCCAGGCCAGGGAATGGTGCCACGCTGCAGCCAGCCCGTCCGAGTCCAGAGCTCTGCAACCTCCCTGCCCTCAGATCCCCATTGGTTACAGATCACACACTGTCATGGGTAATCAACACCAGTTTTGAAAAGACACTAAGGTCTATCTGCTGGAGTTACTGCCTCGGGAGCAGCAGTTTTAGCCAGCAATGTCAGCTTCTCAGGGATTTCAGAGATAACTCTTAAAATTGACTTCTCATACATGCCCCTTCCTGTTCCTGCTAAAGCAGGAACAATTAATTCACAGTAAGAAGGATGCAAAACAAAAATATTTGGCAGGTTCCAAAGAAAATTTAGACATAACCACAAGGCCCCAGACTCTACAGAGGACCCCATGTCACAAGAACATGCATTTTAGACAGCTCTCTAAAATAACTGCCTTATTTTATCTTCTTACCTGCTGTTAGATTGTGTAACTAATAATGCAGTTCACAAAGTCAGCTATTTCCCCACTCTGTGCTGGGCACCTGCAATGTGCCAGAGCGAGTATATGAACAAACTACTAAACGCTCCAGGAGAAGGCACTATTGTGTCTAAATACTCTTTTTTTTCTATCTCTACAATACAGTCCCTTAAAGGCAATCTGAGAGGCTAAGCTTCAAAACATATCTTTTTAAAGGAATAGAAATCGGGTTATGCAATACAAACCTAAAGAACAGCTCTCCTTTTCAGCCACAGCACTTGAGGGCAGCGTCCACACAAAAGGCACATTAAAAATACCTAAAACATGGCATTGGCCTTACCATAAACATTGACATAACTACCTGCCTTCACTACTAGCGGGAAGGAACACTGCAAGAGTCCTTTGCTGAGAGTAACTGGATGATTTAATTGTCTGTGCTACCAGGAAAGAGCATCCTGAAAATGTCCATTGGCTGATGTGACCCTGCAGCCTCGTACATAGGCGCTCTGTGCTGACTTTGCCGCAGAAGCAGCGGATAAAGGCTCCTCTTCTTCCACCCATCAGCTTTAAGACAACCTATAACATTTTCCAAACTGTTTTACACATTGTTTATTTCAATGAATAAATCTGTTCTTATGCCACAGCATCTGACACATCACTATATACTTAAAAAAAACCCCATGAACGAGTACCCCACCTCCAACTAGTCCTGAGGAAAAGTTGCACGCACACCACCACCCACTCCACATCTATGGAGTTCTCACACACAGAAACAGAAGTGAACCTGCGCTTTCCAAGGCTGCTACACAGAGTGCTGCTTATTCCAAACTTATCGCGTCACCTTCTGGCACATAAATGCAGTCAGAGGCAATTACAGTGACAATTACCTTGTGGAGACTTTGAAACACATTTATAGAAACCTCAAACACGTTAATCTCCCCAGAACAACAAGAGTTAGGGAAACAAGCCCTCATCAGCCCAGTGAAAATGAAGATTCAGGGCTGACACGTGCCTCTGTGCCACTGCAAAGCCCATTCCACCGTATCACCTGAGGTTCTACCAAACCTGTCTTTTGGACAGGAAGATGCAGAGCAGGGAATGGGAGTGAACAAACCCATCCTGCTGCACCGAGAAGCACACGGTGCTGAGCGCCGTGGCGTGAGCCTTGTGAGAGCTACACACTCCTAGGGGTCCAGCCCCAGCTCATGGGGTCACGGCTGCGGCCCGGACAAGACGCTACACCAGAAGCTGCCGCTCCTCCCCGGCCCCGCGGCCCCGACCGCCTCTTCCGGGAATACAGGCAGCGCCTCCCGTGCCGCGGCGAGCATGCGGGGACCCCGGGCACAGCCCGTGACACCGACGAAGGGAGGAAACCCCTGGGGACAGGCCGAAGGACCGAAGTGGGGGAAGGAATCTCCGGGGATGGGGCCCAGGAGCCTAGGCGGTGAACGGGAATCCCCAGGAACGGGCTGGGCGGGGACAGGGGAGTGAGCCCCCGGGGACAGGCCCGGACCGGAGCGGGACCAGGGCAGCCTCCAGCGACAGGCCCGGGCCGGCCCCAACCGGCCGCGGGGACGCGAGGCGGCGGCAGGAGGCCGAGCCCAGGCTCACCTCAAGGCCCCGCTCGGGCCAGGCCCCAGGAGCGCCCCGTGCGCATCCGAGCCCGCCCGGGGGGGGTCACGGGGCCCGGCACGTGGCGGCCGCCGAGGGGGGGCAGCGCCGCGCTGAGGCCCAGGGTGGGGGGGTGGGGTGAGAAAATCCCGGGCGGGTCGGGCGGCGCGGCCGCTAAGGGCCCTCAGTGCGAGGCGGGAGGAAGGAAGAGAAAGGGAAGAGCCCGGTAGCGGAGGGCTGGACCCCGCTGGGCCTAGCCGGGCCTACCCGCACTCACCGGACACCGCTCCACCCGCGGCCTCCTCAGCAGCCAGGCGCCTCCACCTCCGCCTCACGCACTTCCGCTTGGCGCTCGCCCGCTGCCCGCTCGCGGGGCCTGCCGGGAGACGCAGTCCGCCCCCCCGCCGCGCTCATTGGCTGGCCGCGCCAGGTGGACTACAGTTCCCAGGTGACGCCACGAGGGGGTTTACATCATTTCCGTCTCCTCCGTTCCCGCCCCTGGCGCCACGGAGAGGGCGCGGCTTCCGGCGTGGAGGGGCGGGGCTTCGGCAGGGCCCGACCGGGAAATGGCGGCGGGGGCGACATGGGTGGCGTGGGTCCTTCTCTGCGATGTGGGCTGAGCCTCCTCCCGCCCTACCCAGCTCCCTCCGGAGCGAGGGCGCGGAGCAGCCGGTAGCTCTCTCATCCGCCGGCAGCCTGTGGCTGTGTGTGGGCGGCTGCGCCTTTCTGCCCGGGCGCAGAAGGCTCTAGGCCGCGGCCCTCAGGAGCCGGCAGCTCTGGGCTTCCCGCGCCTGCCCGGTTTTTCCCACCTCCCGAGGGCCCGGGGAGGCCCAGCCGGGGAGGGTGCTGCTCTCAGGCAGTAAACGCGGGTAAATCTGCCCAGCCAGGCGCTGAGGCAGGGCCGCCTGCCCGCAGGCAGCACGGTTCCCATCCCCGCGGGACACAGCGAGGCGAGGCGAGGGCAGTTGTTCACTTTTATTGTTCATAAGGGTTGTCCGGATGCATAACACTGTCACAACGGCACGGAGAGCAGCGTGGCGCCGGGTGCAGGCTCCGGGGGCACCCAGCGCACAGAGACACGCGTGGGGTCGGGGAGCGGCCTCCCCCAGGCCGGGCTGTGAGCCCCAAGCAGCCCTGAACCCCCCTGCCCCGCGCAGGGCCCAGCCGGGAGGGCGGCCCCGGTGTCTGGCCGAGCTCTATTTACAGTATTCACATACATTGTACCCAGCAAGTTAAATAACTACATTATTACACCACACGTCTGGGGCGGCTCTGGCAGGCTGCTAGGGTGGGGGTGTCAGTCTGATAAGGTGCATATTTAAAAAAAACAAAATGAAATAAAAACAAGAACGAAGAGAGAAACCAGGTGTCCCCGCAGGGGGCCGGCGGCCGCCTCGCCGGGGTCCCAGAGCGCCCGGGCCTCCCGTGGCAGGGCTGGGCAGGCAGGGGGGAGCAGTGAGGTTTTTCTTCCGACAACAGCTACGGTTTTGCGTGGGCGTCCGGAGTCGGGACGTGTGTGGGGGCCCCGTGGGGATGTCTGCCGGGGCCTGGCCCTCACAGCACCTCTGCAGGCGGAGGGAGGGTGCAGCAGTGAGACCGGGGCAGCCACGGCATCATCCCGGCCCCCCGAGCACCCCCCCATCTCTCACCTGTCACCTGGGGGGGCTTGACCACGGCCTGCTTGAGGAAAGGCTCCTTGTCACCGAAGGGGATGATGCTGCCAGGGCTGGTGCCGTGGTGGGAGAGCTCCAGCAGCTCCTGCGACCCCTCCGTGCCCGAGAAGCCGTTCTCGTGCTTGCTGGGCTGCACGCCGTTCACCAGGGACGCTGGGGACGCCATCTCCTTGGCCGGGGAGCTGTGGGGCAGGAGGTCTGGGGGTCAGCCAGGGCCCCGCCACCCTCCGGCCCCCCCGGTCGCCCCCGCGCTCACCTTGGCTGCAGCCCCTCGCCTGCCAGGCCCTTCGGCCCCCCTGCAGTCCCTGTGCTCGGCGTCTCTGTCTCGGGGAGTTCCTCCTCCTTTGGCATCGGCCCTGCACGCTTCTCGCGGCCTGGGGATGTCGGCAGAGACCCCCTCAGCCATGGCCCCGGGCAGGAGCATGGCTGGGGGGGAGCAGGACATGGAAGGAGCCACGTACCTGGGACATCCTCCTGCTCAGCCGCTTTCCCATTCACCACCTTCTTGTCCTCCTTCTTCTGCAGGGAGAGGAGAGCTGTGAGGGGCAGTGGCAGCTCCGGGCAGGGCTGGGAGGGCTCTGCAGGGTCCCCCATGTCCCCAGGCAGGGGGGTACAGGGGACAGGCACCCACCTTGGCATCTGCCGTGTCCGACTTGCGTGTCCTCTTCATGATCTCCTCCAGGCGCTGTGGGGCAGAGAGGGGCTCGTGCACAGCCCTCGCCAGCAGGGGCTGGGCAGAACCCCTTGCAGGGACCCCCCACACTGTGCCACACATCCAGGGGTGCCCCCAGCCCTCACCTTCTTCCTCTCCAGCCGCTCCTGCTCCTCACGCTGGAAATGCTTCTCCCGCTCCAGGCGCTGCCGCTCAGCCTCTTCGCGTGCCCTGGCCTCGGCCTCTTCCCTCTGCAGCACAGCGGGGCGGCAGAGACGGATGAGACAGTGCAGGGACAGTGGGGACAGGCTGCCCGGGTGGCTCAGCACAGCCCTGCCCCACATCCCCTCCCACCACCCTGGGCATTGAGGGGCTGGGCTGGTCCTCACCCCTGCATCCCGCTGGGGTGGGGACCACAGGAGAGCATCCCTGCCTCTCCCCTCCATCCCTGCCTTCATCCCCCATCCCACCTCTTCCTCCACCCCGCCTCCGCTGCAGCCCCTTACCCCCACACTCTGACACCCCAGACCTGTCTCTGCAGCCGCTCCGTCTCCTCCCGCTCGGCCCGTGCCTTCTCCTGGGCCTCGCGCTCCTCCTGCAGCCGCCGCTCCTCCTCCTGCCGCCGCGCCATGGCCTCCCTGTGGGTCTGCTCCTCCGCCGCCTGCTGTGCCCGCTCCTCCTGCAGCCGCCTGTGGGGAGGGGGCCCTCAGCAAAGTGGGGGGCTAGGGCCGGGGCCCAGGGTGGGCAGCACCCACCTCTCCCGCTCCTCCTGCTCCCGGCGCTCCCGCTCCTCACGCTCCCGCTGCTCGCGGGCCTGGCGCCGTTTCTCCGACAGCAGCCGGGCAGCCTCCTCCCGGTCCGTGGTGCCGGCTGGGGGTCTGCCTGGGGGGGTGGATGGTGCAGGGGCAGGGGCTGCAGGGGCCACAGGGGCTGTGGGGGCTGTGGGGTGCACATAGTGTCAGTGCTGCTCCCACTCCCTCCAGCCCCACCGCTCCCCCCAGTCACCCCGTACCCACCTGCTGTTGGCTCTGTGGGCACCTTCGGGGGCTCGGGGAGGGTCTGGGGGGCCGGGCCCCGCTCCTCCTCCTTCTTCTCGCGTGCCTTTGCCTGGCCCTCCTGCTCGCCCCGCTCCTCCCGGGCCCTGGCCCGCACCTTGGGAGAGGAGTGGGCGCTGCGGGGCAGGGGCGGCTTGTGGGGGGAGCCGTGGGCCGGGCTGGGGGATGCCGGACGGGCTTTGGGGGTGGCAGGGGATGAGGGACGGTTCTTGGGGCCGGGGCTGCAAATGGAGCAAGAGATGGCATTAGCGGGGCTGGGGCAGCCCCCGTGGTGGTGGGGCAGGGGCCAGGGACCCCCCCATGGCAGCGAGTCCCTACCTGCTGTCGGCTGCAGGCAGGAGCCGGGGCTGTGCCGCCGGCAGCGACTGCCGCTTCTTGAGGCTGCGCTCGCGGGACAGGGCACTGCGCTCCTTGGCGTTCTCCCGCTCCTTCTCCTTCTTCTCCTTCTTCTTCTGCTCCGGCCGGGGCAGGGAGAGGCAGAGACAGAGATGGAGACAGCATCAGTGCCAGGTGCTCGGCTTGGCCGGGAGCCATGCTGTGCCCTGCAGCCACGCTGTCACCGAGGGGTCCCCATGGGAGATGTCACTCACGGGTGAGGACTCGGTCCTGCGGCGCGGTGTCACATCGGGGCTGCTGGTGGTCCCCTTCCGCCTGTCCCAGCAGCGGTGCTGCAGGCGGTGGTTGTGGCAGGGGCTGAGGGGGCTGGCGGAGGCCGAGCGGGGGCACACGGGCACTGGGGGTAGGAGGCACCATAGCGTTAGGACAGAGCCGGTGTGACACCGGCACCAGCTCTACGCTGGCTTCAGGCTCCCTCGTCCCAGTCCCCTGCCTGTGCCGGGGCCCGTGTGGCCCCGTGCCCCCCCGGGTGCTCACCCTGCTCCTTGCCGTTCCCAGCCAGCGTCACGGCGCTCCGGCTGCGCGCCAGGAAGGACAGGGTGGGCG
Source organism: Tringa solitaria (assembly GCA_026413425.1). Lineage (NCBI taxonomy): Eukaryota > Metazoa > Chordata > Aves > Charadriiformes > Scolopacidae > Tringa > Tringa solitaria. Next base: position 2,071,280 of record JAOXJM010000009.1, on the reverse strand, counting down.
TCATCAGCCGGTCCACGATGCTGCTCTCCCAGGGGCTCAGCTGCAAGCTCCGGTCTGGGGAGGGAGAGGGGCCCTTTAGCACTCCCCCAAGCCCCCAGGCACCAGCCCCGGCCCCCAGCCCTGCGGCCACCTGCCAGGGGGGAGCAGCCGTGGGGTTGTGGTGAGGCCGGGGCATGTGTGCTGCCCCGGGAGTGCCCGGAGCTCAGCCCCGCTGGGGAGGGCTCCCCAATGCCCTCACGGCTGGCTGAGGCCAGACAACGGGTTGTGTGGGTGCAGGCACGGGCAGGCAGCCGGGCACCCATGGGACGGCGCTGCGGCACGATGACAACGCTGTCCCCGTGCCTGGCGGACACCTCAGCTGCGGTGCACCCACAGCCAGCAGCAGCCACAGCACCGGGGTGCAGTCCTGCCGGCAGCAGCCCCTTCCATCCCGGCCCCCTCCTCATGTCCAGCGCCACCGTTCACCCTCCCCATGCCCCTGTCCTGATGTGGCCACCGCAGCGTGCCCCCACCCCGAGGGACCTGTGCCAAAGTCACCGGGCTTGTGCAGGAGCCAGGCCAGGCTCATGGCACCCCAAGAACCTCACTCCCCAGCCACGCTGCCGGCTCAGCTGGGCATGGTGATGCCACTGGCTGCCCTCCAGTGCACGTCGCTGGCACCAAACACCCCACGGGCGCACGGGAAGCAGAGACAGAGCCCCTCAGCCCCTCTCCACCAGGTCAGGCCGGGAGCAGCCCACGCTGCCAGGAGGGGATAAAAGAGCCATGGGAGCAGCCGGGGGACAGGGTGCTGGGTCCGGCACCAGTCCAGGGAGATGCTGCTCCCACCCGGGCAGTGCCCAGAGCCCCTGGGTGCCTCTCCCCAGGCTGAGCCCCCAGTGTGGGGCTGGCAGGAGCCTCCTGCGTCATCATGGCCCGCAGCCGCCCGTGTCAGCTGCTCCGGCTATTTATACCCGGCCGGGAAAGGCGCGCACCCATCGCCAGGCAACCCTGAAACACAACAGCAGCCCCGGCTCTGGACGCATCCCTCCCTCCGGCGCGGCCAGCAGCCTCGGGGTCAGGACGACCTCGCAGCACCCGACGCAGCACCGTGCCCGCAGCGCTCCATGGCACCCAGCCCCGGGTGCCCATAGGGACAGGCATCATTGCAGCGGGCACCAGCACCGTGCCCAGCCCCGAGGAGGGTCTGGTGACAGGCTGTACCCGCTCTGCAGCTGCATCTGCACCCACCGGAGCTGCCCTGGGGCAGGGAACCAGAGCTCCCAGTCCCAGTCGTGGCGTCCCATAGGGCTGCCACCACCCAGCCGCTCCTCCTCCTCCTCCTCCTCCTCCCGGCCTGCACGCAGCCTCACGGAGCCGCCGGCCGGCTCCAGCCTCCTCCCGCAAACAGCAAACGGCTTCTCCTCTCTCCGCGGGCACCATGCTGCAAGGCAGGGCCTGGGGACGGGGGACCCTGGCCTCGGGGGGTCCCCAGCGCTGGGCGGGGGCCAGGCTGTGCCCCCTGCGCTGGGGCAAATGCAAAGGGCTCTTACTTCTACTGGGAGAGTTCCAGAGGGTGGCGGAGGATTTGGAGAGCCGCTTGTTGATTATAGAGTCGACGTGTTTGGGGAGGTTTACAGCGGACACCGAGCACCGGCTCGCACCTGGAGGAGGGAAAAGACACAAGGACATTAAGGTCCCGGGGCTGGGGCCGGGCCCCCCCACATGCAGCATGCACGGCCGCGCCGGGGCACTGGGGCAGGAGCGGGAGGATGCGACACAGAGACTGGGACTGGGAGATGCTGGTGTCCGGGCACACGACACACGGCGCTGGCATCCGGCACGGCACGGTGCCTGAGCCCCAGGGGGTCATGCTGGGATCATGCAGGAATCTCATCCTCGGGGAGCCAGGGTGGCTCCCGGGCCCTCCCGTGCTGGTTCCCCCCAAAAGCAGTCCTGGGAACTGGGTGGCATGGGACCTTGGCAGCACCAGGCGAGCAGCCAGCCTGGAGGAACGGGTCAGGGGCAGCAGGTCTGGACACAGGACAATGCTCACACCGGTGTCGGGTCCCTACAGCAGTGCCAGGAGGGTGCTGGTGGCCGGCAGCACCTCCATGGAGTGCCAGGACCCTTCTGTCCTGCCCAGGCTCCTCCAAAGAGAACGGCATGGGGACACTGCTGCCGGCAGAGGCGGCAGCCAGGAGATCGGTGAGCGAGACTGCCAGCGGCAGCGCCGGCAGCGCGTCCCTCGTGGGAAGTTGCAGGGGAAGGTGTCCCCTTGCCGGACCCTGCCGGGTGCTGCACCGCGGGAACACGGGTCTGTCCCGGAATGTGCCACAAGCCACAGCCGGGCACATGGTGCCCGTACGCACATAGTGTCCCTACACACACATGGTGCCACACAGCCGGGCACACAACACTGGTACGCGCAGCCCCAACAGGTACATGGTGCTGGTACCACAGCCCGGCACACAACGCCTGTACACACAACCCGGCCAGGCACAGCCGCCCCATGGCACAAGGGGGACAGATGTGCCCCAGGGGCACCACGCTTCCCTCTATGCCATCGGACACACCAGGCAGTGCCAGCACCTGCTGGTGCAGCCCCGTCCCCTCAGCGGTCAGGGGGAGACCTCCACACACCCAGCCCCACTGCCAAACCCCGCGGGGTGTCCCCGAGGAGAGGGGCCAGCTGGGCTCAGTGCTCCTGCTCAGGCGGGGGGCACGTCTGAGCCTCCGGCCGCCGCTGCAGGGGCACAGCACGGCGAGGCACGGCATGGCCACGCACACCCGGGAGCACACACAGCCATGGGCACCCCCACGTTGGGGCTGGAGGGGCCAAACGCCACCCCCACCCAGCCGAGGGACAAGTGGACACGCCGCAGCACAGACTCCAACGAGAGATGGCAACAACCTCGCCTGTCTCCACAACCCCTGCCCAGCTGCCAGAGACCTGGGCGCCACGGCCGTGGTGTCCCCATGGACAGCCAGGGCTGTCAACAAGCACAACCCTGTGCAGAACAGTGACCGTGACACACAGCCCCCAGCTCACACCCGGCCTGAGGGACACGGTGCCACGGGAGTGGGGTAAATCCAAGGGATCCCACCTGGCCCCGGCACAGCCCGGGGTGATGGCAGCCCGACCCCACAGCACTGCGGGGCCAAGTGGGGTTGGGGGGTCTCGCCCTCCCTGCACAGAGCACCGCAGAGCCGTGCCCAGCCGCCCCCGC
>JAOXJM010000009.1:2039833-2058721 GCA_026413425.1 Tringa solitaria | reverse complement strand
CACGTTCCGCGATGGAGGGGGCCCGCCCTCTGCCTCCCCCCGGCCCGGCGGGGGAGGACGCACGGAGCTCCCCGCCCCGGCCCCGGCCGCGCATCCCGCCCGGCCCCGCGGCCCCGGGCTTGGAGGGGGGGGGAGCGGGCGGGCCGGGGATGATCTGCCCGGGATCGTCTCTTCCCCCGGCCCAAACGCGGCCCCGCAGCCCCCGCGCCTCTCCGGCGGGGTCTCGGCCCCCTCCCGCAGCCGGGGCTGGGACCCCACGTCCATCGCTCCGGCCTCGGGCCTGCCCTGCCGCTTGTCCCCAGCATCACCCAGCCCCGCTCATGCACTGACCCATCTCCAGCCCCTCCTCTCCCAGATTTTGGGGCTTGCACCCACCCTTCCCACTCCCCACATTTTATGATGCTCCGGTCACCTGCAAAGCGCTGTCCCTGCAGCAGACACCCCCCCCCGAATCCGCCCCGGCCAGACCCACGGTGGCACCACTCGGATCAACACCCCAAAGAGACATCCATTTCCCGTCCCAGATCCCACCTTGGCTGCTGGCGAGGCCTCGAAGCTGCTTCCCCCGCCACCCACCCGTCTCACGTGAGCCTTAGTCACCGCCAGCAGCCCCCCCCCAGCTCCCCGCCGCACATCCCACCCACCCTGCCTCGATAACAGGCAGATAACGAGAGGCCTCCCCCGCTCCCCGGACAGGAGCGGAGGCCTCAGCTCAGTCCCACGCGGGGGTAGAACTGCCCTTGGCCTTGGAAAAATCAGGGGTGGGCCAGGAGCGCCTGGTCCCTCTGTGGCAGGACATCCGAGGGCAGGGGACACGCGGGAAGCAGCAGCAGGAGCAGCCCTGGGGGGGGGGGGAAGCACCGTTTCGGGCTTTGCAGGGCCAGCAGGAGCCAGGGACACATCCCCATGCACTGCACAGCCAGCCTGGCCCAAGGACCCCGGCGTTGTGCCTATCTCCGGGTTCATGGGGACGTGCCGATGAACAGATACAGTTTTCCACGGGCAGCACCCATCAGAGATGCCTGTTTTGGGGATGACATCACCGCAGGGCCAGGAGATCCCCTGCCACCCGTCCTCCCTCGCCTACCGGGCAAACAGGTTTCCCCAAATCCCAGTCCTGTCCTCCGGAAGCGGGTTCCTCTGACTCAGGGGACAGGGAGCGGGCAGGAGGGCTCCCCAGCAGACAGGGCGGCCCCGCTCTGTGTCGCTGCGGGGTGGCTGTATGCCCCAAACCGCCCCAAACCACCCCAAATGCCCCAGAGCCCCACGCTGTGGCTGAGCCATTGCCATTGCCCCTGGCCCCCGGCCCCACCGCCCGCCGGCTGCTCGCCCGGCTCAGCCGGAGCAGAGGCTTCCCCGAAACTCCTGTTGGCCTCACCCGCCGGCTGACTCCCTGCCGGGGAATGCTGCGTGGCCCAGCCACGGCTCCAGGAGCTGTGCAGCCCCGGGGGGGACGGCGGGGGACAGGAGTGCAACTGGCGCTGGTGTGTGTCCCAGTGAACCCACAAAGAGGGGACGCCCCGGGACAGGGAAGGGGAAGAGCCCTGCTCGGGCGCCTGCATGGCTCAGGCTCTGAGGGGGCTGCGGGAGCCCCCATCCCTCATTTCCACGGCACACAAGGGACCCGGCAGAGCAGGGCTGGGGCCACCCCGTGACCTGCTCCGAGGGTGCCGGTGGATGGCTTCCAAAGCCCCTTTGCCCAGGGGTCCTGGTGGGGCGAGCAGGGGGCCCAGCACAGCATCGCCCAGAGCAGACGAGCATCCCAGGGCTCCGGGACAGCCTGGCACCGGGTCCAGCGGTACCAGGGGTCCATCTCCCCATCACGGGGCCAGCCTGGAGCAGGGGGCACGGTGTGGAAAGGGCAACGGTGGGTGTACAGGGCCTGAGGCTGTGCAATTCCAGCGTGGGCAGCGATGCAGAGGGCTCCTGGCCGCCGTGCCAGCCTGAGTCGATGGGCTTATACAACAATCAGAGCACGGATCAATCGTTCCGCTGCAGGCAGAGCCCCGCTGCGTTGGGGTTCCTGGGTTCCAGCCCCCCCCTCATTCCCACGGTGCTGGGAACAGCCGCCCGCCCCGCGCTGATGGAAAATCCGATGAGCTCATGACGAGCGTGCTGCCCGGCGCCAGCAGCTGCACGCCCGAGCTCCCCGTGCTCCTCAGCCCCTCGGTGCATAGTGCAACACTGCCACGGCTCCCTCGGGCCAGCCTGGGGAGGGGGCTGCACCCAGCGGGCTGGGGTCCGGCCACAGCTCCTGGCCCCCACAGCTTGCCCAGCCCCTCACCCTGACGCTGCCTGCAAGAAGCCGGGGGGGTGCCGAGCACCCCAAAATCAGAGGGCACTTACGGCTGTGGCTCAGCCACTGCCCTGCCAGCGTGGGCTGACGCTGCGGGAGGTTGGGTGCAAACAGGATGAGGACGGCAAACAAACCCCACCGACATCTCTGGGCAAAGTCCTGCAGGGGACACCCCATCCCACCCACTCCCCACCCCTCGCCCCACACCTCCCTTCTCCGGCCCCAGGCCTTTGACCCCATCCCACCCTGATGCTCTGCACGGGGCTGTTTCGGGACAGGTAGTGGCCGTGAGGGCTGATGTGAACCCCTGCCCCCAAAATGCTCCAGCTGACCCCCACTAACTCTGGGAGACTGACATGGCAGGAACCTAAGGGTGAGGGTCTGTCCCTGCACCCTGTCCCGGATCAGACGGGTGCAATACCAGCCCGTCCCCAGCACCGTGCCAGGGCAGCCACCAGCCCCCGAGCATCTTGCCGTGGGGCTGACATCATGGCCGGCCACAAAGCCCCACTGCTGCAAGACAATCCCTGTGGGTGCAGGTGACAAATAGGCCAGCGATGGGCTGAGCCCTGCCCTGCCCTGCCGCAGCCCTCACTTGCTTTGTAATTATCCCAGGCCACATCTGTAATTAGTGCCCTGATGTCACGGTGTCAGGCCTGGGCAGCCCCACATGCTCCCCATCAGCCCCACCTCGGCCCCTGGGCCCTCCAACGCCGCCCTGAAGAGCTCCTGCCTGTCTCCGGCTCCCCGTCGCTGCTGGACCCCATCCCACCCCTGCCCCACGGCACCCGAGCTGCTGTGGGGCCGGATCCGTCCCTCTGGCTGGTGCGGGGCTCGGCTGTTCCCACTGCTGCATCTCTGTCCCCTGCCCGCTCCTCGCCACGCTGGCCCTGCCGCTGGCTGCACGGCTGCCACCCCCCCGGGCAGGAGAGGGGCCAGCCCCTGCCCTCCCGAGCCCCCCAGGCTGTAGACAAAGGCATTGCTGCTGGACCCCCACCCTCTCGGCACGGGAATGTGCTGGATCGGCCACGGCAGATATAAATAGAGCGGGAGGCGCAGGCGTGCAACGCCCGGGGCACGTGTGGGTCTGAGCAGCCGCTGCCCCATGGCCGGCATGGGGCTCAGGCAGGGTGAGGGGCTGCAGTGGCACCCCAGGGGGGCACGGGGAGGGGGAGGAGTGTGGAAGCCCCAGGCAGGGACAGGGCACTGCCATCCTGCTGCGAGGACGCTCCCGGCCCTGCGCTGGGGGGACACAAGGGGAGTCCCCACAGAGCTTCCACGGAGCAGCACCCGGCACTTTATTGTGAGTGGGACAACCCCGCTCCCCGCGGCACACGGGACCCCCCAGCACCCCGGGCTGCACCCCACGGTCACCCCCACCTCTAGCACCCGCGCAGGGGCCGGGCTGCGCCGGTGACGGTGAACCGCGCGCTCAGCACCTCCGAGGGCGCCCGCCTCTGCTGGCCCGGCTGCTGCCCGCCGGCGAAGAGGGTGAAGGTGCCGGGCTCGAGGCGCCAGTCCTGTGCCCAGACGGCACGCTGCCCCGCCACCACCTGGAAGGACAGCTTGGTCTCCCGGCCCGATGGCACGGCCACGCGGCGGAAAGCCACCAGCTGCCAGCGGGGCACCGGCACGGACGACTGCTCCCACCGCAGGTACAGCTGCACCACCTGCCCAGAGGGACGGGAGTCAGCGCCCGTGGGACCCCCCAGGACCCCGGGTGAGACCCCGGCTGCTTCCATACCCCCCACAGCCACGCCGGTGTGGAGCAGCCGTGCTCACCTCCTCGCCATCCCGCTGCCCTGTGTTCGCCAGCACCACCGACACGGAGAGGTTGGCACAGACGGGCAGCACCGGGGGGCTCAGCACCAGGTCCCGGTACTGGAAGGTGGTGTAGGACAGCCCGTAGCCAAAGGGGTAGAGCGGGGGATCCTGCCCGTAGTACCGGTACGTCCGCCCCTCCATGGTGTAGTTCTCCATGGGTGGCACCTGCGGGACGGGGGGGCCGGTGGAGTGGGGCAGGGCTGGGTGGGCACAGTCAAGCATCAGCCCTGCATCCCATGGCTCCCCCGGCCACCGAGGGCTACGGGTGCCGCTGGCTGCCCTGGCCTTACCTGGTGCATGCCTGCGGGCCACGTGGCTGGCAGTCTGCCGGCCGGATTGGCCCCCGTCTCGCCCACCAGGACCTTGGCGATGGCGAGGCCGGTGGCCTGGGCAGGGAAGAAGCAGGCCAGGATGGCCCCCACGCCCTCGTGCGCCTGCGCCCAGCTCACGTCCAGGGGCCCCGCGTTGAACAGCAGCAGGATGACGGGGCGCCCGGCGGCTGCAGGGAGGTGGGTGTCACCAAGAGCCCCGCACCAGTGCTGCTGGGACGGCTCTGGGGTGCCCCATGGATGGGGAATGCCTGGGGTGGTTGTGGTTCCCCTCCCTGCGCCACATCCATCACACCACCCCTCTGGGTTGGCCCCGACCCACAGGACCCCACAGCCAGCCCCCAGGTGCCCACATGGTGCCCCAGCCGGGAGCTAAGCCCCCCCAGAGCCCCTACCCGCCTGCACGGCGTCCTGCAGCAGCTCCAGCTGGTGGCCCGGCAGCGACAGGTCCCTCCGGTCCTTCGCCTCCGTCTCCACATCCGCCCCTGCATGGGGACAGCCACGGGACAGCCCCTTACCCCCCACCCGGGCACCGCAGACGGATGGGGTAGAGGGGCACCGACCGCCTCGGGGGGCCGATGGGGACCCATTCCTCACCCCGGAGCTGCCCAGGCTCTGGGGTGCTCCCCCTCCCCAGGCCGTGCCCACCCAGCGCCCTCCCCGCTCCCACCTACCTGTCCCCAGGCAGACCACCACCACGTCGGCTGCCCCCGCCGCAGCCACCACCTCTGCCCGTGAGTACTGCTGGCACCGCGGCTCCCGGCAGCCCGCCGCGAAGCTGACGTTGGCCGGCAGCGTCTCCAGCCCTCTCCTGTGCCGGAGAGAGGAGAGGGCACAGGAGCTGGGTGCTCCAGGGTCGGGGTGCCTTGGGCACACCCCCCCTTGCCCTGACCCCCAGCAGCAGCACCGGGCAGTGCCCGCGGCTGGGGACGGCCGGCAGCACCGCGCTGTCTCACCGGGGAGTGTAGATGTACCGCGGCTCCGGCACCGGCGCGTAGTCCCCAAAGAGCACCCGGGGGTTGTCGGCGAAGGGACCCACCACCTGCGGAGGGCAGAGGGGTGAGGGTGGGCACCGGCAGCCCCGCGCCACGCACCCTGCGCCTCTCCAAAGGAGGGGACCCCTGCGTGCCCGGGGTACGGAGCCAGCAGCCCCCCCGGGTCACCGTGTCCCCCCGACACCTCCGTTCACGGTGCTCACCGCGAGGTGTTTGCCGGGCAGGTCCTGGGCCCGGAGGGGCAGCGTCCCCCGCACGTTCTTCAGCAGCACGAAGCTCTTGACCGCAGCTTCCAGGGAGAGGTTGCGGTGCTCGGGGCTCTGCACCACGCTCAGGTCCAGGGCGCTGTAGGGGTTCATGGCCGGGGGGTCGAACTCCCCCAGCCTCATCCGCGTGTAGAAGAGAGGCCGGACCCGGTCGCGCAGCATCTGCAAAGACCCCGGCACCCAAAGCTCGGCGGTGCTCGGAGGGGGGCAACCGGGGCTCCCCGCCCGTGCCCCCGGCCCCGCTGGCCCCCACTCACCTGCAGCGTGATGTTGCCCGTGGCCAGAGCCTGGGGGATGTGCATGAAGACGTTGTTCCTCATGCCGTAGGAGAGCTCCAGGTTGCAGCCGGCGTTCATGGAGGCTGCCGTGCCGGAGAGAAGGGAAACGGCCCGTCACGGCTGCCTGGTGCCCCAGGGACCCCGCGCCCGTCCCGCCAGCTCACCGACCGCCGTCTCCAGGAAGGTGCGGGTGTAGTGGTGCCCCAGCATGATGAGCTCCAGGGCCCCCTCGTCGCTCACCACGTAGCCCTCGAACCCCCACTCCCCGCGCAGGATGTCCGTCAGCAGCTTCTTGTTGGCGCAGGCGGGAATGCCGTTGATCCTGCGGGAGAGGGGATGGGGCAGCCCACCCGCCCGGCCACCGGCCGCCCCGCGGGCAGCCCCCGCTGTGCCCGGTACCTGTTGTAGCTGCACATGAAGCTGTAGGAGCCGGCGCGCACGCACGCCTGGAACTGGGGCAGGAAGGTGGTGCGCAGGTCCCGCTCCAGCACCTGCAAACGTGGCGGCAGAGAGGGCTCAGTGCCCAGAGGGGCTACCAGCCGTCCCATGGCCCTGCCACGCTCACCTTGGCATCAAAGCTGAGCCGGGAGACGGGGATGTTCTCGGGACCCCCGTGCACGCTGAAGTGCTTGCAGCCGGCGCTGGCCTTGATGTAGCGGGGGTGCTGGCCCTGCAGCCCCTGCACGAAGCTGCGGGCCAGCTCCCCGCTCAGGAACGGGTCCTCCCCGTAGGTCTCCTGGCCAAGGTGCAGGCGGGTCACTGCCGGGACCCCCAGCCCTGTACCCCCGCAGCCAGCGCCCTGGGGAGCCGCTGCCCCCCTCCAGCCGGCCACCCGTAGTCCTGTGTGGGCCCCCCCGGTGCTGGCACCTGGTTCCTGCCCCACAGCGGGTGCCTCATGATGTTCAGGACGGGGCTGAAGCAGCTGAGCCCGGTGTGGTCACCGTAGTGGCCGGTGGCGGCGAAGTCATTGTGTTTGGCTCTCACCTCGGTGGCGGTGGCGTTGGCCACCCGGTAGATGAGCTCGGGGCTGTGGGAGGGGTGGGCAGGGGTCAGGGGGCAAGGAGGGGGGGGGTCCGTCCTGCGGGGCCAAGTCCCGCACTCGTGGATGCCCCGTCCCGTGGGGGTCCATCCCCGGTGCATCCCCGGGGGGGGTGGGGGGGGGCCCCGTTCCCGGTGCCGGTACCTGAAGGCGGCGGCGAGCCCCAGCGCCTGCGGGAAAGCCGTGGCCCAGCCGGGCGCCTCCGCGTCGCCCCGCAAGCACTCGGTGTTCCAGTTGTAGGGCGCGATGCCCAGCCGGGGGATGGGGGGCGCGGGGCCGTTCCCCATCGCGCCCCCCCTCGCCACCTGCGGGCCAGCGGCGCTCAGCGACCGGGGATCCCCGGGGCGGGGGGGGTTCCCGGGGCCGCCCCCGCCGCCCCCTCACCTGCAGCACCAGCTCGGCGGGGCTCAGCCGGCCCAGCAGGTCGTCGAGGCGGCGGTGCCAGGGCAGGGCCGGGTCCTGGAAGGGGAAGGAGAAGGCGAACGGCTGCGCCCGCCCCGGCCCGGCGCACAGCAGCAGCACGGCGGCGGCCCGGAGCCCCGCCAGCCCCGCCAGCGCCGCTCCCGGGGCCGTCGAGCTCCGCCGGGCGGGCGGGGGGGCGGTTCGGCGCGGCATGGAACGGTCTGGGCACGGGCTCGGTTCCCGGGATCGGCCCCGACCCGCAGCTCCGAGGCCACGGGCGATGGGCGCAGCGGGGCGGGACGGGACGGGGCGGGACGCGCTGCAGGTCGGTCCTGCGCCCCACCGGACGGGGCGGAGCGGGGCGGGACGGCACCGGGGAGCCCGGGGCTGGGGGTCCCCGGTCGGGGGATGCTGGTGCCGGAGGTCTGGGGGCTGGGAATCTGCGGATGCCTCATCCCTGGAGACCAAGACCGAGAACTCAAGGCCGGGTTGGACGGGGCTTTGAGCCAGCCGGTCCAGTGGAAGGTGTTGGAACCAGATGAGTTTTCCGGTCCCTTCCAGCCCAAACCCTTCTGGGATTCTGTGGCCATTTTCCTCCCAGAGCTGGGAGCAGGAGGGGACCCGGCGCCCCCAGGCCGCCCCCTGCGCTTTAGGGCTGGGAGATGGGGGAGCACAGACATCTCAGCCTCTCGTTGGCACCGCATCCAGCTCCTGCCGGGGATGGCGGTGACGCTGGCGGTTCCCCAGCCTGGATCGACCACGCCAGGAGCTGGTATCAGGCCTAGAGGCTCGCAGCCCGCCAGCAGCCCAGCGAGCACGGGCCGTAGCCATGTAAGGCAATGCCAGCAGGTCGGCCACAGCCGGCGAGAGCCCGGCGGCCCCCAGGCTCCCGGCACTGCTGCTCGGCGGTGACAGCGAGCGATCCCCCAGCTGCTGGATTCCTGAGCAGCCGGCGGGGGTGGGAGGGTCCCCACTAAGGGCTCCCTCCGCTCTCAGAGCGCATCCTCCATCCCACCGCCCCGGCTGCAGCCACCCCCGAGTGGGGGTCAGCGACCAGGACTCGCTCAGCGACACGTCTGGGACAGAGACATCCCCGAATAAATAACTAACCACCAGGCAGCATCCCTCTGGGAGCAGAGGCTGCTGCTCGGGGGGCCGTGCTGGCTGGAGAGGGTTGGCGGGGCTCGGTTGCTCCAGTAAATATTTACTGCAGTTGGATAGAGCCCTGCGCTGGGCTGATTTCGGCGACACCCCTGCCCTCAGCTGCGTTGCCCATGGCCATCGTTGTTCCTCGCGTGTGCCAAGTGTGGAAACCCTGTGCCCAGTGGCCCCCCTTCCCACCCTGTGCTGCAGCCCCAGGCTCCCAGCTGGTCCTGCCCCGCCAGCCCTGGGCTTGCTCCCTCCGCCCCAGGGGACACCGGCTGCCCTTGCCCCCCAAACCAGCTTCTGCTGAGACACCGGGGCGGCGGGAGCAAAGCGAGGGGCCCATCCCTGGGGGTGCCCAAGGCCGGGCTGGACGGGGCTTGGAGCAACCCGGTGTGGGTGGTCGGTGTCCCTGCCCAGGGCAGGGGCTGGCCCTGGATGAGCTTTAAGTTCCTTTCCCACCCGAACCGCTCCACGATTGATCCGTTGTTCATCCCGCAAAACCCCTCACAGCCACCGGCGGGGCTGGGGTCTCTCTGCAGGCCCTGCCCGGGCACCCGTCACGCCAGCAGCAGCGCAGTCGCCGGCGCGAACAAGGCCCCCCCGCTGCCAGCAGGCACGGCGGGGAGCGGGAGGAACCGGAACGGGGTCTGGAGGAAGCCCCCGCCGCGGGGTCTGCGGGTCGGTCCCGGCCGGGGAATGGCGCCCCCTGGCGGTTCGGTTCGGTCCCGCCCCTCGCCTCGCCCCGCCCCGCCCCGCCCACCCCGGGCGGTCAGGTGACCCTCCCCGCACGCCGGGATTTGTAGGCGCCTCTCCGTCACGTGAGGCAGGGTGGCCCCGCCCCTTCGCTCCGCACGAAACGCATGCGCACACGGGCGGCCGCTTTGCACTCTGGGGGTTGTAGTTCAGAGGCGGGGGCGAGGCGGGGCCGGCGGCGCGGGGCGGACTGCGAGTCCCGGCGTACCCCGCGGTACGGCGGGTGCGGGAGGCGGCGGGGCCGAGCCGAGCCGAGCCGAGCCGGGCGGGCGGCGGCCGGGCAGGATGTCGCGCCAGGCCGGCCGCGGGACCGAGAGCAAGAAAATGGTAACGGCGGGGCGGCGGCGCCCCAGGGGCTGGACGGGCCCCGGCTGGGCCCGGTGCGGGGGTGCAGAGGAGGCGGAGGCCCGGCCCGGCGGTGGAGGCCCGCGCAGGCCCGGCGCCTCCCGCCCGCCGCTGGGCCGCGCTGCCCGCCCGGGTTGACGGGAGGGGATCGGCGGGACCGGCCCCTCCGCCTGCCCCGGCGGCTGGTGTGGAGCGGGGTGCCGCGGGGCGACCCGCACCTCGGGTGCTGCGGGACCCGCCACGGCCCGGGAACCGGGTCGGCCTAGAGGCTCCGATACTACAGCTGCAGGGCGGGGGGCGGCCGGTGCGGCGGGGCCGGGACCCCCCCCCCAGGAGCGGGACACTCGGTTCACGGAGACGTGACAGCCAGAACGCTGTCCCCTCCTCTGAGGGACCCCGCGGTACCGGCTGGGCTCGGGAAGGGGGGAGGGGGAGCGGAACTGCGGGGCTGGGGTCTGACGCTGGGCCAAATCCATCCGTTCCTGGATGCGATGTCGGTATTTGAAAGCAAGTAATAAAAAAAACAAATGTGTTTTTTCCTCCTTCCCCGGCTGCATCGAGGGGCTGGTTGTGGCCCAGCTGCCCCTGCCCCTTCCCCACCACCCGCCATTCAGCTCCTTAAATACCCTGATTGTTATTTAAGGAAGTGGGTTCCTTCCTTAGGATGCTGGCGTTTGTGTAGCCACGGAACGGCTACATGGTCATGAGACTATACATTAGTCTGCAATACGAAAATAAAAAAAAAAGGAAAAGTATCGGGCAGTTTAACTCTGTTAGATTGGCTGAAAATGAAAAATTTGTCTACCAATATGAATTTAGAAGTTTGCCTCGTTATAACACCTTAAAGTTACCCGAATAGCAGCATCTCAGGTAATAGTGGTGACCAGCCCTGGGTTTGCAGACTGGGGCTGGTGACAGCAGGTGAGGGTTTCATAGCTTTGCACAGTAAATGACAACACCTTGGACTGGAAACAGCTGGATTTCCTCCATCCATTCACCCCTACTCTCTCTGGCTGCCAAGCCTTGTCTTTACTAAAACTACTGAAATCCTTCAAAATAGCGTAAACCTTTTTTGCACGTTTGTTAAATTCTCTGCCAAATGTCTGACTCTGCCAGTTGAGCTGCAGGAGATTTCCGCCTTGTCCTTTGCTCTTGAGTGATGTGACCTTACGCAACCTTTATCTTTCCCAGATGAAAGCTGAATTGTAAGTAAAAAAAAAAACAAACCACCAACAAAGAATGTGTCAATTCTTTAGATTAAAATCAGGCAAAAGTTCCAAGGAGCCTGAGTGGTTCTTTTTCGGGTGCTTGCAATGACAAGGTGGAATTCCCTGTGTCTTCTAACAATCCCAGTTTCTATTGTTTCCGTTGAATGTTGCCGTTTGGGAGCGATTCCTCCCTGTTTGTTTGTCTTGCTTTGTGTAATCTTCTGTAGAATGAAGTGCGATCAGTGTTGTCACTTAACTCTGAAGTTCTCTCTTTTTCCTTCCTTTCTGCCTGCCTGCTGCTTTCATTCTCTAGTATTGGTATTTGCCATTCATTTCACCTTCTGCATCTATGCATCTCATGGTAGGTGATAGGCTTTTAATCCGAGATTAGACTCCCTGTCGTGTTTCTGAATGCTAAAACTGAAAACAGAAATAAATTATGATGGTTTATTCCTGAAAACAATTCCTTCAGGTTCTGTGAAAAGATAAAGCCTGTTGTAGCTTTTTGGTTTGCAGCCTTTAATGAGAGTAATCACTGAGAGCTTAATGGCTCTCAAGAACATGCCCTGGTGGTTGTGTGGGGTTGAGAACGGTGACAGCGTGGGCCCCTCTGGCGTTTTCTGCAAATCTGGCAACTCTGCAGAGACAGCCCAAGTGACTCTGGTCCTTGTCCCTGTGCACGGTGCAGATCTGCTGACCTGACCTGAAATCGTCCTTGCTGTCCCTCTGCTGGGTCTGAGGAGCTGATTTTAATATATGAAGCAAATTATGTGCCTAGATAACCTTCTGGGGACCAGATGAGTCTTGTTTTTTTTTTCTTGGTAGCAGAATGTAATAAATCTGTAAATGGAGGAGCGTTTTTTGTCCCGTGGAAAGGAGCAGAAATGGAGCCTGACGAGCGTTGCCCATTTGCAGCGCATTCACAGAGCACGGATAACAGCAGTTTGAGGCAGTTTTGTCTCTAGGTCAGTGGCTGAAATAAATTCAGGTCCCCAGCAACTGCACGTGTAGCCATCCAGGAGGTGGTCAGTAGCACACGAAATGAGCTGGAGGTGTCATTCCAGTTATCTGGGGATGCGCTCGTTAAAGCAGAGAGATGCTAATTAGCAGCAGGTTCTGGACGTGTTCCTGGGAAGCGCTGTGTGTGCGGAGAGAGGGAGAGAAAGAAAGTGCTCGGTCCTTCCTAGTCAAAGAGGATTTCTCTTTCCAAGGAGACTGATGCAAACGGGGATCCCTCCTTATTACACAGCAAATTCCTTTGAGACAGCAGGTTCCTGTTCCCCCTCTCCTGGCCAAGGGCAGCAGCGCCGGACACAGATGCAGCAGAGCTCGGTCGCTTCTCTCCTTGGCTTGTGCTAAATCCTTTTTGCCTCTGTCCAGAACTCGGAGCTCTTCACGCTGACGTACGGCGCTCTGGTCACCCAGCTGTGCAAGGACTACGAGAACGACGAGGACGTCAACAAGCAGCTTGATAAAATGTAAGTGGATCTGCTGCCGCGGAGCCTGGCGGGAGCTGGGGGTGGCAGTGTGGCCCCTCTGGCTGCTGCACGAAGAATGGAAGCCTTGGCAGACTAGATTTTATTTGACACTGATATTTCTTAGATCTAAGTGTTGGGTTTTTTCTCCATAATCTTTTATAAACATTAGCTTTCTTTCTGAAGTTACGCTCGTCCCACGCTGTAGCTGTTGCTTTTTGGTTCGTTCACAGGGGTTACAACATTGGGGTTCGGTTGATAGAAGACTTTCTGGCCCGGTCCAATGTCGGAAGGTGCCACGATTTCCGTGAAACTGCAGATGTTATTGCAAAGGTAATTGTCAAGGCACGGCTTTGTCCGGTTTTGCGTGTGAGGATAGAGCCTTTGCTACTCACAGGACTGTTCTGAGAGTTTGACTGAGGTTTTGGGGAGGAAAAAGAGAGAATTAGATCCCTGACTACTGCTGACTGGTGGGAAATGGGAGAAAGGAGGGGTGTTTTCAAAACCCTCTAGTGATTTGATGGAGATCGAAGCTGTGCTGTTGCTTCATGGGACGCGTTCTTGTTCACACTCTGTTTGCTATAACAGATAGCATTTAAAATGTACCTGGGCATCACTCCAAGCATCACCAACTGGAGTCCTGGAGGCGACGAGTTCTCCCTGATCTTGGAGAATAACCCCTTGGTGGACTTCGTTGAGCTCCCTGACAACCACTCGTCTCTCATCTACTCCAACCTGTTGTGTGGAGTGCTGCGAGGTGCCCTGGAAATGGTGAGTCAACGTCTTCTCTTCCAGTGAGACAGAAATGCGAATGACTGAGGTATCAGCAGATACTTTAATGCCTACTCTGTGTTTGCTTTGGACTTAAAATCCAGTCCTAGAAGGGCAGGGTTACAGGAGCACCCGGCTGCTCTGAGTCCCAGAGGTGCTGACCAAGCCCCTTCCTCTTCAGACCCAAGCGCAGGTGCTAGTGTCTCCTTGGATTTTTATGAAGCTTCAGCACCCTCACTTTGTAACTGCTGGGAGCCCTAGTTGGGAATTTGCTGGAACAAGAAGACAGCTGTGTCTCAAATTTAGGAGTCTCTCTTTAGGCTTGATTATCTTGTAGGAGGTACCTTTGCCAAGGTAAGGTGCCCGCTTTCCACCATGAAGGCCACGGTGGACAAGGAGGGTGGGGTCTTGAAAAATGATGTGTGCTTCTGGGGAGTTCTACACTGTGTCGTGTCCTCAGGGTCCGTAAGCTGGTGCTTCACAGTTCCTGGAGAAGCTGCTGTCGAAAGGAGGTAACGGCTCTTCTTTCCTCTTCCCAGGTTCAGATGGCTGTAGATGTGAAATTTGTCCAGGACACGCTGAAGGGTGACAGCGTCACAGAAATAAGGATGAAGTTCATCAGGCGGATTGAAGACAATCTTCCAGCTGGTGAAGAGTGAATCGCAGCCCAGTCTGCGCTGGGACTGGCGGGGACCAGGGGGTCGGCCGTTCGCTTTCGTCACAGATCTGTAGGGATCTAGTGCCCCTGTACATTCAGAGTGACTGTTTAAGATGTAATTATATTCTTCTACTGTTACTTCCACCTTCTGTAGAAGACAGGTGTCTGGTTGCTGTTTATTTCACAGGTACATTCTGAAGCTTTTTCATAGGTGACGTCTCTTTCATATTTCCCCGGGGACTCTTTCTACGCTCCGTTTCTAATTGTCACGTTTTGTTGAGCGAGAGCTCCTGCTCAGACTGCAGACGAGCTCTGGTCTGTTCAAATCTGAATCCATCTTTTATTACCAGAATTGGAGACACAGGCTGTGAGAGCCCACTGATTTACTGCTACATGCTGCCCTTAAAAAAAAAGAGGAGTTTAAAATTAATTCTGAAATAAGTGCGTAGTATTTCTGTAGATCAAACTGCGTTTCATTCTGAAGTTACTAGTAAAATGCAAGCTTGATAAAAAAGGGTGACCTGGGAGATGCGTTTGGGCACTGGCACCTGGGGGGTTCCTGTAGTTGGGGAGCAGTGGCATCACCAGCACCGGCAGATTCGGGAGGTTGGTGTGGCCGGGGCAGAAATGCAGTTTCTCTCACCCCCCCGGGGTCTGCAGCGAGTACAGCCCCAGGGCAGTCCCAGGGAACAAAAACCCAAAGCTCAGACTAACGAGTGGGCAGCATTAAATGTGTTTCAGCAGGTAGAGCCCATTCCCCCGGTAGGGTCTATAACCACTGCGCGGCGTGGAGGTGGTGCTGGGGTATGTCCTGCGTGTTCTCACAGATGTTTAGGCTACAGCAGAACTCCCCGTGTTGCTCGGGTTGGCGGGCTCAGGCAGTCTGTACCGCCTGCTGCTCCTTAAATAAATACACAACGTAGTATTAGATCTCAAAAAGCAAGTTAGTGGAAAATCAGCTTCCTCTGCCACCCCGTCCAGCCGGGAAACACAGTCAGACCTTCAGTTCTCCGGTCACTTTACAAAGCATGAAGGCACAGATGCACGGGGGTGATCCGGAGCTCCCGTGAGCTCCCCCTCGCTCCCCCGGGAGCCCGCGGCTCCGACACCTCTGTAGGTGTGTGCCTGAGTGTAAGGTGAGAGAGAGCTCCCGCTTGTGCTGCCGCTCGTTTAGGTTCTCTGGATGAAGGCTAGGTCCTCTGGACACTGGCTGGCTCACCCCATCCCTTTTTTTTGCCCTCCCCCCCCAAGTCCCTTTGGTGGGAGGGTTGGGGTGCCCGGTGTGATGCGCGTCCTGCGAAAGGGCAGCTGTAAAAGCAGTTGGAGAACGACACGGAGGAGCAGCGGCAGCTGATGGATTTTGGAGGCAGAGGTGCTGCCTGGCCGTGTTGCAGAGATAAAACTATCTGTTTGTCATCGTTGACCGTTATAATTCATTTTAAGGCTGCATTTTAAAAGCGATTGCATTAAAAGAATCCCGGTGTCAACGCTTTGGTTTCCTCTTGCTTTTCCCTGGTGCCGGGGGTGCTGGTCTGGGGGGTGCCCGGGCTGGCAGGGCGACGGCAGCGCCGCACCAGGAATGTCTGACGGCCAAAAGCTGCCCAATATTCAGCGCACGGAGGGATCGTGGCCGGGGGTGGGACTCGGGGGGCTGACGGGCAGCGCTGGGAAAGCACAGTCAATGCCTGCTTGTTTGCGGATGGCCTTTCCCTGCCCCGGGAATACCCGTGTGGGTTCGTTAGCAGGGGCTCGCTGCTGCCAGCACAAGGCAGTCCATGGTGGAGAGAGCCAAGATGTCCTTTTTGTGGTCGTTAATAGCAGCAAAAAGTCACCTCGGGAGGCATCTGTGCCCTGTGTGTCCCCCCCCACCCGTCCCCATTCAGCATGGGGGCTGCATCCCCCTGCACTGGGGGGCACCCCACAGCCTCACACGGAGCACCCAGAGCTGCGCCCCGGCCACTGCCACCCCTGGGGCCGGGGAAGCAGCAGCTTTTGCAATGAAGTGGCTTTTCTCTTTGGCCGGGGCTGGCGAGCATCACGTGTCGCCAGCCCAGCCGGTGACAAAAGCCAGGCTTTGCCAGCCAGAGCGGCCCCAAACAGCCCCAACACGCACCCGGCTCCTGAGACAGCCCCGGGCAGCGGCTGCCCCTGGGGACCGTCCCAGGAGAGGGGGGACTGTGTCCTCCTCGCTGAGGTTGCAGCTAAAAGGGGGTGCCTGTGCACTGGTGAGCTCACCCCGGGTCCTCCCCCTCCTTCGGCCCCCACAGGGAGCGGGTCCCGGGGTCCCCCTGCTCCCCCCCCCCCAGGAACTACAGAGCTGCACCGTAATTTGTCGGGGCGACTGGGTCAAAACCAGCCCAGACCCTCTGGAAGAACAAAAAGCAAAAATTGCATTAAGTAAATTAAAACTGTCTACTACCGAGTAGCTCATTGTAGACAAGGGAGAATATGCAAAAAGCTCTGTTTGAAACCTACTAAATATTCCCATGTGCTGTTTATAGGAAACAAATGGGGAAAGGCATGCTGCATCAATAAAACCCTCAACATGGTTGGAGTTGGACTAAAGCCTTTCCACGGCTCTAGGTTATTGAATACCCTCCACTTTCATGTAGTGCCAGGCCTGACCCCTGGACACATACCGCGAAGGGGAAAGTTGACTTGTGGGAATAATAGACATTCCTGGTGAACGATTTAACCTGGCAGGGAAAGAGGCGACTTTCAGCCTTTCGTATCTCCGTGTGGTATTAGAGATGACAACAGTGACAAGTCGAGGGGGGGACACGTGGGACACGGGGCCGGGGTGCTGCCAGACCCCAGCAGACAGCAGTGCACAGGGCGAGCCCCCCCCTCACCGTGCCTAGCCCTTGCCTGCCCACACTGGCCACTTGGCCACCTCATGATGGCAGCAGATGGACTCTGCATCACCCAGACCGTGGCTCCCAGCCACGGTGCCACATCCCGACCCCATCCCGGGCTCCCAGACCGATGGGTCCAGGAAGCTTTATTGGCAGCGGTGCCCGCAGAGGGTGGAAGGAGCTTTTCCAGCCTTTGCCTCCCTCAAGCTCTGTTTTCTCCCACAGGAGAGCAGGAGCATGTCCCGATAGTGCACACTGGTGGGAGCCGAACTCCCACCCCAGGCGTGACTTACCAGGGTCTCTCTTGAACCAATTAATCACCCCGGGTGCTCCCGCTCCCAGCTCATTGCCTGCTTTCCCTGCAGTTTGCTGCCGCCCTGCTCTGACCGCACAGCCCCGGGGTGTTTCGGCTGCAGCGGAGCTGGCGGTGATCCCGGCCACGCACGCAGCCACGCTCCGCACCGACAGCGCCCGCGTCCCCCCTCACACCATCCCGGAGCCGGGCTGTCCCTTCTCCCCTCACTGGGGGGAAGCAGAGCTCCCAGCCCCTCTCCTGCCACCTAAAAACCAGGGGTGGGGGGCGGCCCTGGGCACCCTCCCTCTGCAGACCCCATGGCCTGGCACCCTCTGACGGGGCAGGGATGGTGTTGGGAGAGGAGCCCAGATGGGGAATCTCTCCGGGAGGGAAGAGTTTCCGGACTGGTGTCCTCATTGCCGGGGCAGCTCCCACAGCTTTCAGCCAGATGTGCTTGGCCGGGGCAACGGCCGCTCGCTGGAGCCGTGAGAAGGATATTTCACTCGTGAGGGAGCGGGGACGGCAGCTCCTCGGCGGGGCTGGCACAGTGCCGGCGGCCCCGAGCAGCCGGGGTACGGGCAGTGCCGGGCTGGCACCGTCTCCTCACCAGCCCAAACAGCCTCCTCCGGCCCCGCACGCCCAGGATGCTCGGCCCCAGCCCCGTGTCCCCAAGTGCCCACGCACTGAGAAACCGCCAACCACTGGCAGCACGAGGGCTGAGCAAGAGGATGCTCGGGGTGCGGGTTCCAGCCAGGCACAGATCCATCCCTGCCCCAGCACTCCCCGCTCTGGCCAAGCACCTCCCCGCGCTTGGCACCACCTGGGAACCACATAAATGTGTTCTCTGCCTGATAACAGCCTGGCAAGTTTGGGTACGGGGATGCTTTTCTAAACCTTCCCAGGCCCCTGGGCTGGCTGTGCAGCGCGTTGAGCTGACGCAGGGAGCCTGGGCAGCCTGCAAAATCCTTTCGCAAAGCACAGCCACGCTGCAAAAACACTGCCCTGGCCCAAACATGGTTTCCAAAGCTGGGAATGCCCACCAGCAGCAGCGACGGGTCAGGGCAGCCCTTTGGCGATGCTCCTTGGCACCCACCCTCCTGCAGCATCCCGTGCCAGGGACGAGGAAGAGGAGGAGGAGGAGGTTTCTGCAGGGTGGGACGAGAGCTGCCCCAGCAGCGCCGCTGGGAGCTCTGCCACAGTTTGGTGGCGTTTGGTATTTCGGGTGAAAGGAAGGAGGCTCCATTGTTCCTCTTTTATTGTTCTGTGTTTCCTAAGCGGGACAGGCACCCTCCTCCCACGCTCTGCCCGGCTGCGGAGCTGCTCCAACCTTTTGAACCTCTCACTGCAGCGAAGGCGTCTCTTAAAGCCCTGGGTGAACAGAAACACAGAGAGACACGTCCCCGCTCCCAGGCACAGACTGGCACTGGCAGCACGTGCAGGGATGAGGGGTGTTCCAATCTGTGTCCCCCTTCCCCTGTACCCGCTCAGGTCCCTGCTCCCGCGTCACTGCACGGTGCTTTGCTTCCATACGTGGCACTTTAGGCAGCTCATGTCAATCTGTGACGGGAAGGGACAGCCCTGGGTGGCAGCACGACAGTCACAGAAGAGGCTGACACCATCCGAGCCATCGTTCCTGCCCCGGTGCCGTGACCCAGCGAGGACACTGGTGCTGCCTCGGCCATGGGACGGTCCAGCCGCCCCCTCCCACCAGGCAGCCAGCCAGAGACCATCCATCCTTTCCATCCTTTCCGCCTTTCTCCCTGTGGTTTCACTGCTCTCGGTTTCTCGTTCCGCTCCACACAACTAAACCCCAATAATTAAAACCACAGTCGCTATTGTCCTGCCGGCAGCAGCACCGTCCCCCTACGGAAGCCACCCCCCGGCTGCCCGGCGGCGCAGGACACGGCACGGGGACACGGCACGGGGACACGGCACGGGGACACGGCACGGGGA
>JAOXJM010000009.1:2013256-2026548 GCA_026413425.1 Tringa solitaria | reverse complement strand
GCTCACCTGGGTCCCCCGCGGGTCGCGCCGGGCGCGGACGGGAGAAAATCGCTTGAATTTCTCAGTCACGAGTCCCTGTAATTCTGATTACTTTTCCCCATGCAGCGGGGAATATTGCGAGGGCGCTTCCAAACGGCTCTTTCCAGGCGGGGTCCTGCCCTGTCTGTGCCTCCTCGCTTCTTTTGCCCCCTCCTCATCCCTCCTTTTGCCCCCTCCTCATCCCTCCTTTTGCCCCAGACCCGCTTTATTCGGGGGGTCCCAGTGAATCCCACCCAGAGGCTTCTCTGTGTTCGGGGCCCAGACAGACCGACCCGCATCCTCACGTTGGGACCTTTCTTTCTGCTGTTACGAAATATGTTTGGGAGAACAAAAGTGTTTTGGGGAAAGTGCTGTGACCTTTGGGATGGCCGTGGCTGGCACGTCGGCGCGGCTCGATGCCCTGGCCCCGTCGGGAGGTTGTCCCCTCCGCAAACATCTGCACCCGACGGCTCCCGGGTACCGGCAGGATCGGGGCAGGTCGCCGCGGCTCCTTCCACGAACACCTTGGGAAATACAAGGTGCTTATTTTATTTGGTGTTCTTTTTTTTAAGAGCGTTGCCGTTAATTGGCTCCTGATCTACCAGGTTCCCCGGCTTTGAACATTCCCAAGAAGCCAGGGAAGATCCCCCCTGTACGGTAGCCCCAGGCGAGGCAATAACCTGCCGGAGATATTTTCTCATCTATGGGCGGCTTTGCTATAAGGAACATGTTTAATAAATCATAAGGCCGGTGAATTCCTGGGATTTTTATTGCTTCTGTAAAAATGCAGTTTTGATCCGTCTGCGAGGGCCACTGGGAAACAAAGCTGCTCCTTTCAGGGCCGGATCCGATGAATTTAGGACACCGAGCTGGCGGCGGGGCAGTGCCATGGTGGGTGGTGGGAGATGGGGGCTCCCGGGGCCGTCCCCAGCCACACTTGGCATTTCTGCCTCTGCTCTTTGAGGGACCGAACACAACCCGGGTGCCCGGAGCCCCGTCCTGGCTTCCCCCGCGCTGCCGGGGCTGCGGATGCGATGGTGTGCACCGAGCCGAGGCAGCGATGCCAGGGGAAACATCCCGCCTGGAAACCCAGCCAGCCCGCACCAGGCTTCCTGTTACATTTTTCCTCCTCGCCCTATTGCCCAAGGGGAAAAGAAGCAGCGAAAACCAAACTGCTGAAAAAAAAACCACGGGAGAGATTCTTGCGGGAGGAATCTCGCCCGGTTTCCATCAGCCAGGCTGACCCGATCCCCCCCGACAGCGGGGCAGCGGATTGTCCCGGCGTGTTTGGGCAGAGGGATGGAAATAAAGCCATTTGCTTTATTTGCTCGTTCTAAGCTGAAAACTGGGGTTTGAGGGTGGGAGCCGAGCCCAGACGTGAAAGGCACGGGGAGACGTGAACCCGGGAGCTGTCAGGAACTCGTCGGGATTTCGGAAAACACCAGAGCCGTGGCCAGGGGCGGTGGTTATGGGCTGAAGTGGGAGGTGGAGGGCGGCCGGCTCTGCCCCCGCTGCCTGGCTCGGACCGAAAGCCGGGGCTGCCCTCGGCCACCGAGCTGCCCTGCAGAAGCAGTGGTTTGGTGACGGGGATTTGTCCCCGTCCCCTGCCATGCCTTTGTTTTAGGCTGCGCGGAGCCCGGCCGCAATGGCAGAGGCGGGGAGGGAGCTTTTCTTTGTACAGGGAAGCGTTTAAATTCTTTACAGTGATTCATATATTCCATTCATATGAAACACAGTCCTGTGGAGTGTGAATGGGGACTGCTGGGGGATTTTTTTTTTAAGGCAATAAGCCCTAGAAGTGTCAAAAGTTATTCACACCTTGGTGAAATCAAGGATATTTCTGTCCGTGGCTCTTGGCAGGGGCTCAGCACAGCTCGCCTCGCCTCGGGTTTTTGGTTTCCCACTTGGATACGCTGCGGGGGGAGCGTGGGGCAGCCCTCTGGCTCCCACTGCCCGGCGCTGTAAGCGTTTCTTGGTGTTTTCTTGGCCCCCGGGAGGAGCCCAGCGTGGGCTGTGCCCCGGGAGTTGTGGGGCAGCCCCCAGCCCCACAGGGGTTCGGACCCCCGTGGGTCACACACTCAGAAAGCCCCGGGGACTGGAAAGCAGCCGCGTCTCGGTGATGGTGTGGGAGGGTGGGATGGTGCCCCTCATGTCTCACCACTCGTGGGGCGGTCACCAAGGCTGGGACCAAAGCTACAGGTTGTCTCCATCGGGGCAGAGCCTGGCTCCATCTGCCCCCCATCATGGGGGCTGAGACCCAGCCCAGCGAGGGGCCGTGCCGCGCGAGCATCCCGGCCTCGCAGGAGCTGCAGGAAAACTCCACGTGCCCGGCACAAGCGGGTGCCCCTCCATCGGCTGCTCCGCGGTGGCAGTGCCCGGTGCAGAGCCAAGAAACCCCTTCCCCTCCTGGGCCATCAGTGGAGCAGCCGGGCTGGGACCTCTGCAAGAGGCTCGGGGGGTCAGGCACGGCCCTGGGGGCACTGACCTGCTTTGGGGGGGCTGTCGAGTCCCCATTGAGGAGTGTTAGTTTGGGGGGAAATCAAGTGGAGTGGTTGGGGACCGAGGGGCGCGGGGGCATTGCCCCTCTGCCAGGATGCGCCCCAGGTGCGGGGCCAGCACCCAGGGGGGGTCCGGCCTCCGCCAGCCGCTCCGGGATGCTTTGAGCCGCTGTAAATCCTCTCCGAAGGAACTGGGAAGACAGTTTTATGGCTGCTGGGGAGGAAGATTAGGAGGGTGTTGTTTTCGGAGCTGATCCATCACGGGACGCAGGAGCTGCGTGGTGCATCGCGGCGCTGCGGCTGCTGGCGGGCGGCGCAGCCTCTCCTGGGAAGGTTGAGATAAAAACGCCTGGTTTTAATGTTCTGGCTGCTCCTGGCATCTGTGATGGGAGTGACAAAGCCGCCTCCGCGGGCCCCGGGCCCCAGACCCGTGCAGCAGCCGGGCTCCTCGCGAGCCGGGGCAACAGCAGATCCAGGGGATTTGGGCAACGGCACCTGCAAAAGGCATTAACCCCGGCGGAGAGGGCGTGCGGGGCCGGTCCCTTCCCGTCCTCACACACTCCCTCTGTCATTCTCTCCTATTTCAGCTTGTCCGCAGCTCAGGAAGGAGCAGAGTTTCCATTCCCCTGCGCTCAAGAAAATGTCTGTGACAATAAAACCTAATAGTTCAGGAGGGGGAGGGATGAAAAGACATCGAATTGCATTTGTCTTCCCCCAGTTCCTCCCTCCCAGCCCCTTCCCTGTGGGAGAGGGTGCAGGCCCTCGGCTCTGTTGGGCATGCACTGGGCTCTGAGCCTCTCCATTTCCCCATGTGTTCAGTCACCGCCAATTGGAGAGGCTAATTAACCGCCTTAACAAAGGTGGAGTGGGGGCATTGACTCGTGCCCACTCCTTCCTTCGTGCCCAGGGGTTCCCTGTGCTGGCCATTTTGGGGAGAGGGGCTGGATGCTGCTGGAAACCTGGCCGTGTCCTGCAGCAATCCCGTGGGAGCGGAGCCCTCGGGGGGGCAGGGATGCCAGGGGTGATGCCCCGCGCCGCTGGCTCCCCCCGGCTCTCCCCTCCCCGTCAGGGCTCAGCCGCACGTCGCTTCCCCTGCGGGGAGACTTGGACGCCGGTACAGACATAATAAACTGCTTTTCCTTTTCCCCTTGTCACCGGAGCCGCTCCTGAGTCACATCCCTGGCCTCTTCCCCAGGGCTGGCTGCTCTGCCTGCGTAACCCTGCGCGTCGCCTGCGGACTTCAAAGCCCTGGGATCCCATCCGATCCCGCCGGGAAGGGCCCTCCCGGCTGTTTGGACGGCCCCGCACCAGGAAAACATCTGCACGGGGTCCTGGGCTGCTCTGCAGAGCCCGGCTCATCCGCGGGCATCGCCCAGCTGCTCCCAAGGAGCTGCGGGAGCTGGAGCCTTCTCCAGGGCCACCCTCTGCCCCGACCCCCTGTGTCCTGGCAGGAGCATCCCACCGGGGACCCCACGGCTCCCGCTGGCAGAGCCCCCGAGCTTGGCCAGGGGGCTGCGGGTGGGAGGTGGGTGCTATCAAACATGAGGGGGGAGAAAAAGGAGCCGAAGGTGGCTACGTGAGGGTTTCTGCTGTACCCTGAGCCGCAGAGGGCTCCTGTGGGCCCTGGTGTCAGCTGAGTTCACGCAGCAGAGCTGCAGATCACAGGCAGAAACCCCAGCCAAAATCTGCAGAGCAGCCGGGTCTCATCTCCACGACCTTCCCTGGGGCCGAGCCCGTCCCTCTGGCCCATCTGGAGATGTTTGTCCTCAGAGGCTCTTCCAGGCGCCACTCTCCAGGACAGGGCTTGGCAAGAAGCAGCCAGGGAGGAAGACTAACGATCTCCATGTCCACCTGCTGTGGATGCAGAGGCGGAGGCGAGGGCTTTCCCAGCTTGGGTATTTTTGCACCAAAAACCCAAATCTCTATTTCTTTCATGGAAGTGCAGCGCTCCCGGCACAAGCTCTGCCTTCCCTGGGCAGGACGCGGCCCCAGGAACCCCCCAGACCAGCAGAATTCTGCAAACCTGCTGCAAACCCGAGCGGCCCAGCGATGCCGGAGCCCTGGGATCTCGCAGCGCTGCCTGTGCCTGCCCTGCGGATCTCTCTGGCCGTCGCCGAGAGCCTCTTTATTGTTCTTGCGGAGGGTTTTGTTTCACTGCTGCCTTCCAAGTTCCCAGGGATCTAAATTCTAAAGCAGGGTCTTGTAAAGAGCCCCGTCCAGATGGATGAGATGATACTGCGGGTATCAGCTGAGATCTATCCCCTGGCTTTATCTGCAGACAATGCAGCAGTGGGAGCAAACAAGGATACAGCCTTTCTTCCGAGGCACATTAGCCAAATGAGAGCCTTCTCTTTGTTTTGTACCGAAACCCAAGACCCCGTGGCCAGACCACCTTGTGTGGCTGCCCCGACCCCCGCAGCCACGCCAGGATTTACCCTTTTTGCCGCAAAATACCCCGTGCCCAGGTTGTGGGCAGGGCAGGGCAACTGGGAGGGGGTTTCTCAGGCAGAGACATAAACCAGACACCTGCAGAAGGTGGAAGTTGCTTTGGTTGCACCCCATCTTTAAGGGAGAGCTGAGCCCCTTTGGCCAAGGATCGGGGCCATCCGGAGCCGCCGAGTCCCCCCTGTGCTCAGCGCTTAAAGCCTGCGGCCAATTCACCTGCTTTCAGATTTCATTACAAGCCCTAAAATTCAGCCCAGGTTTGTTTAAAGAAGTTACCGGAGGCTGAGAGAGCCTGGGACTGATTTATGGCTTCCCATCAAAATCATGTGGTTTCACCACGAAACTTGGAAGCTCTGGCTGCGTTTTTTTTTTTTTTTTCTTTGGAGATTTTTGGCTTTGCTCCAGGCTCGGCTCCGAGGGGCGAGAGTGTGAATCCAGGGTGTGCGTCGGGGCTCGGAGCACTCGGGTGCTGCGGGTGAACCAGAGGAGATAGGGGTGGCTGCAGGGAGAATATTTGATGTCAGGAGGACACAGCCATCTTTTTCAGGGAGGCTCCGATAAGGCGGCGGGAGGCTTGGCAAGCAGGGGAGCCGCAGCAGCCCCTTCCCTTTCAGCGTAGCTTTAATTTCAGCACTTGCCACTTATCGCCCTCGCATCCTGCTCCCTCTTCAGCGGCTCGATGTCAGCGGCCGAGAGCCACGTCCCCCACGGCGCCTGCGTGCCCGGGGCCGCCGCGAAGTCCCGCTGCTGGCCCCACTGCCCCGCTCCCGGACCCGCGGGGTGAGCTGCTGGTGCCCACTGGGGTTAACTATGTGGGCTTTTGCCAGAAAAGCATATTTTCGGCCTCAAACATGCATTGTCAATGACTGCAGAAAGGTATTTCTCAGCTGCTCCAGTGTCCTGTAAGCCAGCCAGCCAGCGCAGGGAAACAAGCCTACTTTTATTGCTATTTCTTCATATTTCCTGATATTGCCAGTCTGGCACTCACTACCCACGGGCAGATCTCTGAAGGTCCAGGGCTTGGATTACAGCGGCGATACTTTTGTCTTTTCTTTGCCTTTAATTTCAGATCCCTCAGGCCCCGAAGGGGTCAGGCTGATAAACCCACTGGCCGTGGCCCCCGAGAGGTGAGCAGCCCCAGCATCGAGAGCAGACCTCAAACCAGGCGACACGGGGCTGTGCCCGGGCACCTCGGTGCAGCTGGGGCTGGGGCGTCCCCCGACCACGGTGGCACGAGGGTCCCAGAGCCTGATGACCGCTGTGGGTCACGTTGGGAGTCTTGGCCGCCGGCTCGTGGACGATGCGAACAGATGAAAATTAATGCTTTTTGTTACATAAATCACAAGGTCAGGGCGGCTGCGAGCGGCTCTGGCCAGGAGCGAGTGCCGTGTCCTGCCGAGCATCCCCGGCGCGGGGGCTGGCGGGACAGCAGAGAGTCGCTTCAGGGCTCGTGTGGCTTTGTGGTTTTAATTTAGTGGCTTTTTAAAGTGGAGATGAAAGGGAGAGCTGGGCAGCGTCGCATCAGTTCCCCCGTCTGCTGCCAAAGGAAGCTGGCAGGGCCGCGCCGAGCACCAGCTCCCGAACCTCCGCTCGCTCCTTCCCACCCCCGGCACGGAAACGTCTGCGCCGCAGCCAGACCTTGGCGGTGCCAAACGCCGCGTGGTGCTGTGCCACGGCCCCGGTGTGAGCTGCTCAGGTGTCCGGCACCGCTCCTCCGGCCCATTGATGCTGCGCGGCACGTCCGCCGATGCTTTTTTTTTTTCCATTGCGCATTCTCCCGTAGCTGTTCCTTACGGACCACGTGCGGTGTTATTGCCAAATGTAAACTACGAGCTGGGACGAGACCCCAGAGCTCCTCCGAGCAGTTATAGGCAGAGCTATACAATGAGTTTGTAATTATTTTATACCGAGCCCGGTATTTTCCTCCCCCCAGGGGAAGGCCAATGGAGCGAACAAGAGCAGGCTCGTGCCAAACCGTGCCCGGGCAGCGCTTTTATGAAATCTTGGGTTCGTAAGAATTAATTTCATTTAAAACATTCTTTTCGTTTTTCATAAAGCACAGCAAATCCGCGGTACTTAGGGCAGGAATGCAGCGAGAGCGCTGCCGGGCAGGCAGCAAATTACCCGCGGCAGACGAGCCGTGACGGCGGGGTCGCCCGTGGTCCGGGGCTGCGCTGGCCTCGGCGGGCTCCGGGCATCCGGCCGGGAGGAAGGGAGATGCTGGAGCCACTGGGATGCAGCCGGGTGTGGGACCCCGACAGCCCCCTCCCATCCCACGCTCCCAGGGGATGTGGAAGTTCAGGCGTGTTTGCCCCCAAAGGGCAGGCAAATGCCAGCCTGGCCACTTGCCAGCCCAGTGCCCGCTTGCTGCGGGGCCGTGGCATCCTCCACGGGTGGGACCCGGCATCACAAATCAACTGTTTGGGCTCCCCTGGCTGGTGGCGGTTGCTCCAGGGATGAAAGCTGGCCCAGAACACGAGCAGACTTGCTGAGGTGACAGGTGGCAAGGAATGGAAGTGAGTTTTGGGGCTGGGGGCTGGCAGCCAGCGCTCCTGCCCTGCACGTGAAGGTGTGAAGACCAGGGCTGTGGGAGAAGCAAACCTCTGCCCACCTCCCTGCTGGGCTGCTGGAGACATGGCAGGGGACACCTTTCCCCATGGAAAGGGGCTGGCTGCTGGGGAGCCCTAGTGATGGGATGGGGTTTGCTCCTGGGGTCCAACCCCTGTTGGAGGAACAGCCCCAGATCCCACTGTTTCTGAGGGCAGCCACTGGGAAGGGTTTGACCCTCCTCCCACCAGCCTTTTCCTCCTCGTGCAGCCTCCCAGGGCAGGGCCCAGATGGGGCATCCCGTAACGTGTCCTCTCAGGATGCCAACGGGTGCTCATGACCTCAGGTGCCCTTCCCCGGTGACCTCGGGGGTCCGGCCACGAGCGCAGGCAGGGATGTGGCCACGGGATTTAGAAACGGGAGGCAGCCGGTGGGTCTGGCTGGTCCATGTGCCGGGCTGGGATCGCTCCCGGCCGCGCTCCCCGCTGCTTCCAGAGAGACTCGCTGTAAATCTCTGCCTCCCGCCTGGCTGGTGGGCTCCAGGCCCGCTGGAGAGCTGATAGCGACGAGGAAGGGGAGGATTAGAGGCTTTAGCAGGTGTCAAACCTCATCTTTCATCCCGCTGCCGGCAAGTCCATGGCTCGCTCTTCCCTGCTCCCACGCAAGCCCTGCCGGAGCCGGGATACCCTTTCCCTCTGCCTGGTTGCCACCGAGCTGGGGGGAGCCGAGCTGGGGTTTGCGGCAGCACAGGGGGGGCTGGCAGCCCCCCGGGCCATGGCAGGGGTCTGTGATGTGCCCAGGGGTCTGTGGGCACCGTCCAGCGTTGAGCAGATTTTTTGCTGGATTGATGAAGGAGGGACCAGCAGCTCCCGGGCACGGAACGGCACGGCACAGCCGGACGGGAATGCCCCGGGCACGGGATGAGCCGGGCCATGGAGTTTGCCGTGGGATGGTGGTGTGCCGCGCTGTGCTGGGGAGAGCCTGAGAGCACGGGGCTGGGCGTGCTCTTTATTTTGGTTAAATTGGGTTTTCTCCGGGAGATTGGGGGGCGCGGGGGGCCTCCAGACAAGGGGCTTTTGTGAGCCAGGCTGCAAGCCGATCCCCTTTTGTGGTTTTGCTTTTTTGGATGATACAATTTGTTATTCCAAGAACTACCCGGCGAATGGACCCCATTAAGCCGAGTCCCCGAAGCGGCTGGAGCTGGCGCTCGTGGTGGTTTTGTCTGCGCCCACCTTGGGCTCGATGGGAGCCCCCGAGGCTGCGGTGCCCCAGTGCCTTTGCCCCCGGATGGTGCCAGGGAGATGGGGTCTGGGAGCCTCCGTCCCCCCGTGCAGGCTGTGGGGCCGTGGCCGTGCTGACGGGGCATCTTATGGGATTAGCCTGGGCTGGGAAAGCCAGAGGGACAGTCGGGAAGCACTGGGTTTGTTGAATTCCCTGGCACACTCGTGTCCCTGGCAGCACACTGACAGTAACCCAGTTGTTGCCACGCTGCCGGGGGCCAGAGCCAGTGCCAGGGGGAAGCCCTTTTGCCCCTCAGATGGGGCTGGACCCTCACCCTCACCCCCGGCCACCCGAGCTCGGCAGCTCAGCATGATCTGCGGGAGTTTGCATCCCTCTGCCCTTGGGCACGAGGGCTCTGGTCCCAGCCCCAGCCGGTATTTAAGGGGTGCTCCCCCAGCATCCCCCATGAGCGGGGCCGACTGTCCCAGTGGAGTGCCTGGGGAGCAGGGTGGGAGGTGGGAGACAGAACTGAGGGTCCTGCCCGCAGCCCCCCACGTGCTCCACGGCAGCCGGAGCGGGAGCCTTGTGCTGTTGAAGCCCAGCCCCGGGGCCGCGGTGCCAGGGCTTGTCCATCCCGCTGGGCAGCCCCGGGGCCGGGCCGTGCAGCCGGAGCATCCTTGGCCCGCTCGGCGCTCCGTCCTGCCGTGCGGGGATGCTGCTGGCTCTGTTTGTCTTGGCTCCGTGGGGCTTTTTCCTGTATGCGAGCCGGCTGGAGCTGGGCAGGAGCCAGTGGGTTTATAAATAAAAGCATCGGACACCTCTCTGGGTGGTGCTGAAAGCTCCCGAAATAGCCCTGACGCCCCGCCAAGGCGTGTGGCCGGGGTGTTCGCAGCAGCAGCCCCCAGGGCTGGGTGTGGGAGCGGGGGGTCCCCCCTCTCCCCGACTCCCACCCTGGCTGCCCTTGCACAACAGCCCCCGGGTCTCCCTCCCCGGCTGGGTGGGCACCCACGGCTCTGGCAGCACCGGGACAGGCTGCCCTGGCCGGCTGGGATGCGTCCTGCTGCCACCAGCCTCCCGATGGGATGTGTCCCCCGGGGCTGGCTGTCCCCCGGTGAGGATGGATGCCCCAGGAGCGGGCAGCGGGCACTAGCCATTCCCAGGGCTGGGTTTGCCACAGGAGCTGGGTGCCTGTGCATCCCCCCCCTGGCATCACAGGCACACAGTGCTGTGGAAAAGGGGGTTCAGCACCGGCAGGGACCCACCAGGGGAGCAGAGCATCCCCGGGGCACGGTGTGTGCTGGGCACCGCAACGGAGGGGACATCGGCTGCGGCGAAACGGCCCCTTGGCCGGCTCTGTTTGATGGAGAAGGGCCAGGAGGAAGCTCTGGCTTTACGGCTTCACCTCCCGTGCCCGGCGCTGCCTGGCCACGTGCCGGATTTTCACCGCGGCGCTGGGCTGGCCCGGGCAGGGATGGTCGGAGGCCGTGGGACAGTGGCCTTGCGCGGCGTTTGTTTTCTGCTGGCAGAGGAAGCCCGGCTGGCCGGGGTCACGGTCCAGCCCTGGCAGAGCCCCCCGGGGGCCGTGGGAGGGGGCTCCCGTGACTTCCCGGCAATAGGAGCCCAGTGCCAGGAGCCAAGTGCGGGGGCAGGACCCCCTCCAGGGCTCCTCGCTCCGGCCGCCTCCGCTCGACGCTGCAGTGTGCCGGGAGGGACGGAGCTGGCGGTGGCCCCGCAGACCCCCCTGCCTCCCTTGGGGGCCAGTTGCAGCGTGCCAAGGGCCAGCATGGCCGGGGGGGTTCCTGGCACCCAGCTGCAGCCACAGCCATCCTCCTTCCGAGCCCCCGCCAAATTCCACCCAGGGCCTGGCATTTCAATGTGCCGTGCCTTCGGAAAACAGCATTTTAATGCTCTTGCTGTAAATGAGGTGGAAAATGTCCGTGGGCTTGTGCAGGAGGGCTCCCGGGAGCCCGGTCATGCCGGGGGCTGGCTGAGCCCAGGTCGGGTGGGTGGGGATGGGGGGAGATTCCTCAGACCCCCACATCTCTGCGGCACATCCCTGGTTGCAGCTCTGCTTATTCCGGTTATTTCCATCGCAGCAGTGAGGCTGTTGCTGCCCAACCCCAAGGTGGGTCCCACCAGCCCCTCGGTGCGAGATTTGGGGCTCACCCTGACCTTCCTGGGGAGGTGGCTGGGGGGGCTGTCACCCGTTCCCAGGCTGGATCAGGGGGGCATTGCCCGTTGCCATCCCTGTGCCGCCCCCAGCCCAGCCAGCACCCCCTTCCCCTGCTCTGTTCCCACACAACAGCTCCCGGGCTGAAGGGTTTCTTGGGTTTCTTTCCTCTTGTTGTTGTTTTTTTGTTTTGGGGGGTGTGTGTGTTATAATTGTCTTCTAGAAAAACGGGATGAATAGGTCGATTTAATTTTTTCCCCATGTTTCATTGCCACATGTGAAGGCTCGTAAATGCCAGGCGAGCGTGGCACCCGCAGCAGACGCCCTGCGCTCGCCCGAGCCGGGGCTGCCACGCACTCGCCATTTCCTAGAAGGTGGCAACGTGCCTGTGCCTGCCCCGGGCCACGTCTGCTCCCAGGTCTGCCCCCTGGCACGGGGGGACAATCGGGATCGGTGTCGGGGTCCCCTGGCTGCAGGAACGGGTGCCAGTTCCCTCCTGAGCAGCACAGCAGCCTGTGCTCACAAAGGGGGTGCCCCCATGCAGAGGGGGGGTCCTCACCAGGCTCAGCGCCACCGGCCCCCAGGACGAGCCCCTCTTTGGGCACTGTGTCCCGAGCGGGGACGGAGGGAGGTTCAGACACGGCACCGCCCGGAGGAAAACTCTGCCTGGAAGAGAGGAGCGGGATGTTTTTCCAGCTTGAAGCCTAAACAAAAGATTTTGTAATAAGTGCGTCCCCTGACCTCGGCTCGGCACCCGGCTCGGCCGGCCACGGTGGCTACCACAGCCCTCCCTGTCCCCCCGCGTCATTCCCAGACTGGGCACTCGGGTGCCCCCGGGACGGGACCCCTGGGCATGGCTCTGTGCCGTCACCGCTGCCAGCTCCCACCCGTCCTCCAGCAAAACGTGTCCCCGGGACACTGCAGGGACACGGGGACGTGGGGATAGCCCCAAGCGCCGCTGGCTGCCTCTCTGTCCGAGGGCTGGCGTCTCCAACAGAAACAAATAAGTCCCACTAAGAAAATATTCTGTATATTCTGCACTGATTTCCACTGGCGCTTGAACTCCGGGTCCCCAGTTGTGCTTGGCAAGGGTCGGTGGTAGCCCTGACACCCGGGGCACATGCCCTGCGCCCCGCGGGGAGGCTGGGCTGGCCCCGGGGCTCCCGAGCCCTGGAGCTTGCAACGGTCACTGGCTCCTCGTTGCCTTTCCCACCTGGATTGCTCCCAGTGCTCTCCCGGCTGCTCCCACCGCTCCTTTCTCCGACATGGATCCAGAGGCTGTTCTTCCCCTGGGATGGTCTGGGGCACACGAAATCCATCCCGTTTTCCTCTGGGCTGCTCTGGCGCGGTCTGGGTCCATGCCGTGTCAGGAGAAGCAGAAGCAGCAGGAGATGAAGATGGTTTGTGGGCACAGGGTCCAGCCAGGGGCAGGCGAGGGGGTTCTGGAAGCCTTTAAAGCAAATTAAATGAGAAACTCAATTGCACTGGAAATTAGGAGCCTGGTAATAAGATTGTGGCTTTGGGTAGCGGCACATGGGCATTACTTGAGGTCGGAGGCTCTTTGTTTGTGACAAATGGAGACGGTGCACGTGGGAAGGGCGAGCGGCTCCCCGTGTCCCCCGGGACACAGCTCCCGGCTGGCTGGGACCCGGAGCTGCCCCACGGGAACTCGCTGCCAGCCCTGCCGTGGGGCTCGGGGGGAACGGGGGTTTTGGCATAATCCCCAGGAAAGCGGGGCCGCTGGAATTCCCTGTGAGGCTTTCGGCTCCGAGACAAAGGAAATGTGGAAACTAAAAAAAAAAAAAAAAAAAAAAAAAAAAAAAAAATAAAAATTTCAAATTGAAAAATCAAAGCAGCTGATTCAGCGCTGTTGAAACATCTTGTGACAGCGTCGGGCGAATTTTTTCCAAACAAAATTCTGGGAAAAAAAACTCAGCCTGCTTTTGCACAATCCTGTGCCTGTCCCGACGGAGAGGCACGTGCTGGGGGGTGGCGGGGGGGGGCTGCCCGCCGCCGGGGTGGGTGCACGGAGCCCGGGGTGCACGGTCCCACCGGAGCGGTCGTTCCAGGGCGCGGGGGAAACTCTGAAACCCAAGCCGTCAGCGCGGGGCCCGGCCGGCGGCGGGAGCGCCCTTTGGGGCAGCGTCTTGTCAGAGTTTCCACCGAACACCTCGGGCTTGCTGGGAGCTCGCATCAGCTCACAGAAATTAAATGAAATAAGGTAAACTGAAATGCTGCCTGCAAAGCGTGAGCTCCGGCCCCTCGCCGGGGTGTGAATGTGTGTCAGCAGCTGCTGCCCGGCCAGAAAAACTCCTTTATGGTTCACGGCCCCGGGGGCAGCAGGGGATGAGATGGGGATGGGGATGGGAATGGGATTGGGATGGGGATGGGAT
>JAOXJM010000009.1:1985118-2001480 GCA_026413425.1 Tringa solitaria | reverse complement strand
GCTCTACCACTCTCACAGTGAAGAAGTTCCTCCTCATGTTTAGGTGGAACTTCTTATACTCCAGTTTGTGCCCGTTTCCTCTTGTCCAGTCATTGGGCACAACTGAGAAAAGACCAGCCCCATCCTACCTGCACACCATCCCCTGCCCTTGCTGTAGCCCCAGGTGCCTGCCCAGGGCTCCTTTTAAGCCCAGCCCCGGCCACAGGTGCTGGAGGTTGGAAAGCACAGGGGGGTCCATCAGTGCCTCACACCAGGGGGTTATTAGCACGGGTTAATTGCACACGCCCTGGGGGACAGCTCAGGAGCTTGGGGTCTTTGCAAGCAGCAAGTGTTGAGTGTGACTGAGTTTCTCCGGCACTTCCTGGCTTATGAGGGGTCCCTCTGCCAAGTGGGCCCCCCCAGCACCTCCCTGAGGCACACACAGCCCCCGCTGCATCGGGGGCAGCAGCAGCATCTTCAGCTCAAAAGGGGGATGGAGGGGGGGCTCTGAGCCCTTTCCTTGATACCAAACACAGAGGTCCCCAAGGCTCTTCCCAGAGCCAGCTGCTGCGGGCAGCTCTGCGGGACGGGGCAGCGATGGGGTTCGGGTGCCCAGACCTGATGGGCTGGTGTTTGGCCCCTGGGAAGTGGGAAAAGCCACCGGAGCCCTCCCCGTGGGCTCACACAAACCCGGACCCTCCGGGGAGCTGAAATCTTGGCTCTGGGAGGAGAAACTGGAGAAGGCTTGGCTGCCGGTGGCTGATTTACTGCTGGGCTGAATGGCTTATCAGGAGTTCAGCTCAGCACACATGTCAGAAAACACACAGCGAAACCTGGAGCCGAAGCGTGCTCTGAGCCCCCCCTCCCTGCCCCCTTCCCAGCTGTTGTAAAGCTGGTCCCTGAATCCCAGCCAGAGACAAAACCTTCCAGCGTAGCGCAGGAACGTTTCAGCTGCTGGTGGGACAGGATTCAAATATCTCCCTGCTGGTTTTCCTTCTTTTTTCCCCCTTCTTCCTAAGCATCGGAGTGGCTTGTGCTGCCTGTGAGCAGCGCTGCCTGCTAACTGTGATGGAGAGAGGAGTGCAGGGCTCTTGGCAAGGTGCAGAGCACGGGAGTCCCCTGGACGTCACCCTCCTAAAACCCCCGGGCTGGAGAGGACGGGCAGGGGGGCAGCTGCAGCCTGAGCCACTGGCTGGGGGGGGCACAGGGAGGCTGCTGGGGAAGCCAGTGCCTCCTGGATCCCCCCAAGCTCCCATCTCTGCTTAACCTCGCGTTTGGCAAGGAAAATCCCTGCTGG
Organism: Tringa solitaria; assembly: GCA_026413425.1. Lineage (NCBI taxonomy): Eukaryota > Metazoa > Chordata > Aves > Charadriiformes > Scolopacidae > Tringa > Tringa solitaria. The sequence goes on along the minus strand of JAOXJM010000009.1, from coordinate 2,000,204 downwards.
CCTTCTGCCCTGCTTGGGGAGCTCAGCTGACTCGCCGCGACGGCGCAGGGCCGTGCCGTGCCCCTGCCGGTTACCCCGAGCCGGTGGGGAGCTGTGCGGGGCCCCCCCTGGGCTGCACCAGTCTGGCCCCGGGGCTGGGACCCCCACTTGGGGGCCAGGATGGGCCTGGGGCTGCAGGGGCTCCCGCCAGCCTGCGGGTGCCATCTAGTGAGAGACAGGACTGGTTTCCTCAGGGTGCCAGACACCTTTTCTGTCCCAAAACCAGACTCCCCAGGAGCATGGAGGCAGCTCTGGCAGGAAATGCTGTTAAAGGCTAAAAAACTAAAAGCATTGAGGCAGATATTTGGGGTTATTTTGGCTTGGTTAAAACCATATGGGTGCAGCTTGCAGCCAGGTAAAACCACCGCTGGGTGCTGGCGGGACTTGGGAAGCATTTTCCCAAGCCAGCAGCATCCCAGGGTGGCACTGGTAAGGCGCAGGCGATGCTCAGGGTGGGGGGTTGTGCCAGGCAGGTGATGGAGCTCCCCCCACAGCGACAGGACTCACCCTGGGGCAAGCAGTCTCAACTGCAAAGGTAGAGGAGCACTTTTCACCTCCCCAGGCTCAGTGGGGAGCCAAGACCCAACCTCTGCCTTCAGGGCTGTGCTGGCCAGTGTCCCCAGAGCAGGTGGCCCACGGGTCCTGGTGCTTTTGAAGAGACTCAGTCCTGTCCTCCCCGCGGGGCTGGTGCTGGCTGCGTACGGCCAAGAGGCCTCCAGGTCCCCGAGCTCCTGGTAACGGGGAAATGTTGTCTGCCCCGTCCATGCTTCTCTCTGGCCCCTTGCTCGGCAGCTCCATCTGGGGGGGCTGTGGCTGGGTCCTGTGCTGAGCATCCCCGCGTGGCTCAGGGTGCCCGCTGCAGCGGCAGGTGGGATGAGAGATGCGGTAACGCTGGTCCCACGCAATGTCCCCGTGAGCCTGCGAAACTCGCCCTCACGAGACAGGGCTTGGCAGCAGCGCTGGAAGGAGCTCGGCCGGGCTCTGCCACGGAGCAGCCAACTTCTCCTTCCTGCGCCGTCATCCGGCTGCGCTGGCCAGACCCACTGCTGACTGCTCCTGGCTGGGAACCGCTTCCCATCGTGCTGGGTTATTCCTCTGCCGGCCAGTCCGTGCTGCCGGGTCCCTCCTCCAGGTCTGTGGGGGTCCTTACGGGGACGAGGTAGCTCCAGAGGGGCTGCGGGATCCACCCAGATGTGTCCATGCCCCTCGGGAGGTGGAAGGCTCTGGGGTGCCCAGGCCAGAGCTCGCAGGGGCCATGCCTGCTCCTTCCCCTTCCCGCTGCCCCAGCTGGCTCTTTGCATTAGCATTCATGGCAGCTTTGTTCATGCTTCGAGGGGAACACATAACCCCATGCTGCTGCTGTGAAATGCAGAGCTCCGAGACATGCGTCTGTGGTAAGACATGCTCTTTTGAAATCGGATACCGCTGGGGCTGCAATGTCCCAGTTTCTCTCCGCTAACGTCCCCGGTTTGGTTTTCCCGTCTGCTTTTTTGGCCGCCTGCGAGTTGGCAGCTCTCGCCTGGCGTTTCTCTTCGCTGCCTTGTGTGAGAGAGTGTTCGTGTGCTTTTTCCTTCCTTCGTGGGCTCGGCTGTAGATCCTCGTTCTGATTCCATACAAAATGACCTAGAAAACTAATTCTTTTCAAACTATTGCATGAAGGAAAAAAAAAACAACCAACAAAGGGGGAGGGGGGAGAAAACACATTGAAATGATTTTCTGGAGAAAAATTTTTCCAGAATTCAAACCCCAGAAATCTGCTTCAGCACAACACTTCCCATCTCCCTTGCCTTCTTTCCCACACCGTTTTCTGGGGTGAGGAGCAGGAGGTTTGCAGAAATCCAGTGGCAATGTCATAGCAGACAAGTATTTCCTTAATTTCCACAGCCAAGCGACCTCTATTACAGCCTAGGCCATGGGCCAGGCTCTGATATGTAGATAAGCTCTGCAAATGTTTCCATTACCAAAAGAAAAACAAGCAGACACCAGGCCTGGCCGCGGCCGGAGCTAATTGCTGTGCTTAGGAAAGGTAGAGCTGCCCTGATGCACCAGAGTGGTGCCTGCTGCCACCGCAGTTATTCTTTTCACGTGTCTCAAATCTCCCCTAATCTTTTCCCGTTGACTGAGAAAATCTCTGTGTTGGCGGATCCTGGCGCTGTGGGTGTCCGTGCTCCCTGGGCCTGGCTCAGCGGGGGCCGGGCTGGCAGCCCCCGGGTACCCTCTGCCTCCTCCTCCGTGCCATGTGGGGCTCATGGCCCCATGCAACAGGCCGTTCTGCTTCCATCCCAGATGGGATCCATTCCCATCCCGGGAACTTGCCCGTACAGATTGGAAAGTTCAACTTTGGGGGAGATTTGGTTAGAAGTTGTCCAAGGTGTCAAGGCCCTTTCCTCTGCCCTTCGCATTTCTCAGCATAGCCCCATGTACGTATAACTGCCAAGTATTTCGTTTATTTCAAGCTTCCCAAAAAAAAGAGTTTGTCAGATTTATTCTCTCTCACCCATTCCTGGTGTCACGTGGGAAGCGACACACCCTGCCTGGGCCGGCCTCACGGAGTTATTTATGCTCACGTCTGCGCTTTAAGTACCGAGCTGCGGTGGGCATGTAATCTGGCTCTCCTCAGCTTTGTAGTCTCTCAGCCCATTTGTTTCTTTCTTATATCCGTTTGCAAAAGACCTCTATAAATTCTTTAAATGTCAAGTGGTTACGGCCTATTCCCAGCTGGGCTGACTCATTTGGATGTAACTGAGGTTGCGTTTCCCTCGCAGCTATTGGCTTTTCCTCCAGCCTCTGCGCCTTTTTTTATTATTATTATTATTATTGGTGGGTTTTTCTCTGCCTTGCTGGACATGGGAGCTGAGCCAGTGAGCACCGCGGGCATGTCTTAACCCATACACGAACCACCTCTTTGGTCTCTCAAGTACACGTCCAAGAGTTTTCTTTTTAATCCAAAAGGATTAAAGGTCTCCCGAGGCCTTAGGCTCAAGGGACGGGGCGGAGGGATTATCCTCAGTCTTGGCTGGCTCTGTCGCCATCCTCAGGGCTGAGCCCAGGCAGGAGCCACTGAATCCCACGGTGCTTTCGAGGCCGCTGGGAAGTGAGGCACCGGGAGGTTTGAATCCAGCTCCTAAAATAATCCCGCAGTAGGTCATCACGGAACAGCACTGCCAGAGCCCACGGCAGTCCCTGGTCTTGTTGACACCCTCTGTGGAGGGACGGACAGAGTAAGGCTTGAATTAGTGCCCTGGGCTCTGGCCAAGGTCTTGCCTCAAGACAGTCCTGCAGTGGCCCAGGAAGCCACTGTGGCCACATTTAAATAAAGCCATTTTTAGAGGAGGGCACTCTTGCAAGTACAGACCCAGGCAGGGGTTTAGCACCCTGAGAGCATCATGCACCAGGCACCACCAGCCCCAGTAAAGTTCCCTGTCTCCTCTCTCCACAGACATGCCGCCGCTGCTGCCCATGGACCTCAAAGGGGAGCCAGGACCTCCAGGGAAGCCTGGCCCACGTGGACCCCCCGGGCCCCCTGGCTACCCAGGAAAGCCAGGCACGGGGAAGCCGGGGATGCACGGCCAGCCCGGTCCTGCTGGGCCTCCTGGCTTCTCAGGCATTGGGAAACCCGGCATCCCAGGACTCCCTGGAAAGGCAGGCATGAAAGGGATGCCCGGAGCCAAGGGCGAGCCCGGCATGCGAGGAGAGCAAGGGCCAAGAGGACTGCCCGGCCCCCCGGGGCTGCCGGGGCCGGCCGGCATCTCAGTCAACGGGAAGCCAGGCCCCCAGGGTGGCCCCGGTCTGCCCGGGTTTCGGGGCGAGCCTGGCCCTAAAGGAGAGCCGGGTCCCCGTGGAGAGCGAGGGATGAAGGGTGAAAATGGTGTGGGGAAGCCAGGGCTACCAGGGCCCCGGGGGAATGGGGGCCCTCCCGGTCCCGCAGGGCCACCAGGGCCCGTTGGCGTTGGAAAACCCGGCCTCGATGGCTTGCCGGGCGCGCCGGGGGAGAAGGGCGACATGGGCCCTCCGGGTGGGCCTGGCGTCAGTGGGGAGCCCGGCCCTGTGGGGCCACGGGGACCCCCCGGCATCGACGGGGTCGGCGTCCCAGGTGTCGCGGGGGTGCCGGGGATACAGGGCCCCATGGGACCGAAGGGAGAGCCCGGCATCCGCGGCCTCCCTGGTTTGCCCGGCCCAACGGGCTACGGGAAGCCGGGCTTGCCTGGCCTAAAAGGAGACCGCGGGCAGCCCGGGGTGCCGGGAGCCATCGGCGATAAGGGGGAACCTGGCGTTGATGGGGAGCCAGGTGAGCCCGGCCCTGCCGGCATCATCGGGCCACCGGGCCCACCAGGGTCCATGGGCCTGCCGGGCAAACACGGGCTGCCCGGCTCCAAAGGGGACGTGGGGCCGAGCGGGCCCCCGGGAATGCCGGGGATGCGCGGCGACCAGGGCCTGAACGGCTTCGCGGGGAAGCCAGGGGTGCCAGGAGAAAGGGGCCTGCCCGGGTCACAGGGACCCCCTGGCCCAACGGGCCCCAAAGGAGAACCGGGGTTCATTGGCCTCCCAGGCGTGCCGGGATTAACAGGCGGCCCTGGGCCAAAAGGGGACGGGGGGATCCCGGGGCAGCCAGGGCTGAGGGGCCCCTCTGGCATCCCGGGCTTGCAAGGACCTGCTGGTCCCATGGGGCCTCAGGGGTTACCGGGGCTGAAAGGGGAGCCTGGGCTCCCTGGTGTTCCCGGTGAGGGGAAGACGGGTGAGCCTGGCATGGCCGGACCCATCGGCCCCCCAGGAATGCCAGGAACACCAGGGATGAACGGGCCACCGGGCCCACCGGGGCCACCTGGGCCACCGGGAGCACCCGGGGTGTTTGACGAGACGGGCATTGCGGGGCTGCACCTGCCGGACGGCGGCGTGGAAGGGGCCGTGCTGGGCAACGGTAAGCCGGGGAAGCCGCAGTACGGCCGAGGAGAGCTCTCTGCCCGCATCGCGCCAGCCTTCACCGCCATCCTCACCTCCCCCTTCCCGGCCTCGGGAATGCCGGTCAAGTTTGACCGGACTTTGTATAACGGGCACAACGGCTACAACCCAGTCACCGGGATATTCACCTGCCCCATATCCGGCATCTACTACTTTGCCTACCACGTGCATGTCAAAGGGACTAACGTTTGGGTGGCGCTTTATAAGAACAACGTGCCCGCCACCTACACCTACGACGAGTACAAAAAGGGGTACCTGGACCAGGCCTCGGGCAGTGCCGTGCTTGAACTCAAGGAGAACGACCAAGTCTGGGTACAAATGCCCTCGGACCAGGCCAACGGGTTGTACTCCACGGAATACATCCACTCCTCCTTCTCCGGGTTTCTGCTCTGCCCCACATAACGGCTGTTGGGCACGTTTCTTTTTCACCCACTTTAGCCATAAACTGTCTATTTTTTTTTTTTTGATAAAAAGTTTTTTAAAATTAATACAAAAAAGAAAAATCACTGGGAAGAACGCGCAAGCCATTGTCATGGGACCTTGCTTCATGCTGTTTGATCCATGAGTCAAGAGGGTAATCGGAAAGGAGACATCTATCTATCTTTCTTTTTTCTATTTTTTTGGGAGGGAGAAGGCAGGAGGGGAGTGACCTCCTCATCAAAGCAAATTTGGAATTAAGTTTTACCCTGGTGACTGTACATCAAACACAGGAACACGCTTGGGATGGCAAGGATCTGGCTCCGCAGTAAACTGCTCTGTGGTCCAGGGAGGGTCACCCGGAAGACCAGACCCTTCCAGTCCATAATCGAGTGCTCTTGTTTCCCTTTTTGAGTACAAGTTAAATAAATACAGCTGTTGTAACGGATGGTGTTACTTGCTAACCAGCACAGGGGTCCCAGGCACCTACCACGAACCTCTACAGCAGCAGAGATCTGTGATGGATTGAGAAATTTCCTTCCCAAACCATCAGACACCCAAGTTCCGATCTCACTGATGCCTGTTCTTTCAGACTGCTTCGAGGCAGTCTCTCCGATTCACTCCGGATTCAGTGTGGATGGATTTATAATCATAAAAAGTGGAACACTTTGCATAAGCACCTTCTTATAAGAAGTAAATATTATTTGTAACCCTCCCCCCCCAGCACCTTTAGGAATAAAATCATCCAGGCGTTGGTACCTGGGAGGATGACAGACGACCTGTTCCAAAGCCGCCGAGGGAAGCCGGGACCCCTGCGATGAACAACGATCCTCTCTCGGGTTAACTCAGCTGCTGCCAAGTCCAAGGGCGAGCTCTGTCCTCTCTGTTTCTTCACAGCTCGGCGACACGCCGGGCCTCGTGAGCATCTTCGTCTTTGCCGACACCCAGCTGGCCCCCAGGCCCGGCGCAGGGTGCTTCTAGCCTGGTGCGAGAGAAGGGGTAGTTATGCTTTCTTGGAAGTGCCACTTACGGACAACTTGCTTTTACTGTCTCACTATTTCGGGATGTGTAAACTTTTGCGTCGGTGTCTCCCCTTTCTCTGGGGACATGTTAATTAAGAAAAAAAAAAATAGTGTTTGTTCTAACTTTCTATTCAGTCATTTTACAACGGTGCTATTATCTACTTAACAATGTTATTTACAAGTCTAGTGCAATATGTACCTGTAAAAGTGCGCCATATTCCAGGTGCCACTCTGTGACTTAGGTTAAAAAAAAAAAAAAAGAAAAAAAAAAGTCACATTTGTCTGTTGTTACCACTTTGTCTCACTAATGCTTGAAATGTTGTCGAGCTGAGTAGGAGCTACAAGGTTCTGGGAAAGGTGTGAGCGGCCACGGGCCACTGGGCTGCTCTCTCCATTGCCAGCAGGAGCCACTGGGCCCTGTTGCTTTGCAGATTTTCTCGCGGTAGAAGAGCCATCGCCACTCACACACCGAGTCACGCCATCCCGCTCATCCGAGCACCACGAGCTGCTGGAGTTCTTCCCCGAGCGTTACCCCGCGTGTCCCTCTGCAACGGCACAGCCCTGAGACAACAGCAACGACTTGGTCACCAGCTGAGCAGCTCTTACCCTCAAGTTTTTCTGGAGCCTGTTGTATGGCCAAAGAAATGTAGCAAGAATGGGACTCGGGATTGTGCTCCAGACGGACTGTACAAGATATTTAAGCAACTTTTCTTTTTCTATTTCTGTCTTGTTTCGTTTGTTTGGTTTTCTCCTGAAGCCTGTCCTGTGTTTCTGCCTCTCGCCATCCAGGGCTTCCTCTTAAAAACACACCTATCCCTGAAAGGAAGAAACCCAAAAAGAAAAGTTAGGAGTGGAAGGCCAGCGCTTCAGGTCCTGCCCGGCCGGGGCTGGGCTGGCTTGTCCCCGCTGCCGGGGATTTTCTCCACATAGAGCTGAAAGTTTCATACAAAGATGAAAGTTTCTCAAGCGGAAAGGCTGCCCCAGTGGATGTTTTTAACTCCTGAAGGCAGGGGGGGTGTCGGGGCTGTTCGGGCTTTGACCATACTGGGTTATTTCCCAGCAGGAGCAGGAGCCACACACAGCATCCCTGAAATTCCAAGTGGAAGGTGAGATGTTTTCTTCGAGCCTGGGTTTGGGAGGAGGGTGTGAGGACGGGACCTGTGTCTCCTTCCCTGAAGTGGCTTTACCGTGGAGAACGGCCATGGGCTGGAGCTGGTGCCACGCCAGCCCCCAGTGGCAGCGGGGTCTGGTTCCCACCATGGCCCCGGGGCCCGTTCCCGCGGTGGCAGGGCCAGCAGCGTGCCCACACTACCTGCAGCAGGGCCAGGAGCTTCCCGAGCCCCAGCCACGCGCCGGGGTGGAAGCTTCACCCCGTTACTCAGCAAAGCGACTTATTTATACTGTGTCCTAACCTACATCTTTTCGTTCCGTTTTATTCAAAACTTCTCGTTCTAACTGGCAAAAAGCGATGACAGAAATCCCCACTATAACCACCCCAAGACATTAACTCCTTCAGTGCTGTAGATATTCTTTTGCAATTTCACTTTCCCTTCACGTGCAGAGCATAAACCGCAATCACCCTTCCGCAGCTGTATAACCTCTTACATCTACACGGTAACTGAAAGGCAGAGATATTACACGCACATAGAGTTAGGCTAGAAAAAAACCCACAAAACAACCAACGATGCACAGGACGAGGGAGGCTGTTCACTAAAGCGGACACTGTCAGGAAGAGTTTTTCTTCTGGAGTACTGAGTACGTGGTATTCGCCAGCAGAAAAGGGTCATTTTCTGTCGTGTGTGTGAGCGCGTGGGGTTTGGGTTTCTATCGCAATAGCAAAGAAGGTTGGGTTGGATGAAGTATGTCTATTTTTAATTATGAAAACTGCATTACAATGTGCATTTTTATATACAAATTCTTACTATTTTTTTTAAATTTGCCTCTAGTATCTTCATTTCTAACCTAGTATATAGAGGTTTTTAGTTTTGTAAATACTTTATTACATGCACTGTCTGTCATAGTAAAAGTTGGTCTAAAATGCACTCTTTTTGTGATCAGAAACTGGCCTTCTCTTCAGAACTAAAACTGCAGTACTTGATTGTATTGACAAAACATCAATAAAACTTATTGTATAAAAGGTGGGCTCAGCTGTGCCTTTGTCCTCTCATCAAGGGGCTCCTGAGACTATTCTGAGACCCTTGCACTATTTCCTTCCCAAATCCAGCTCGCTCCTTCCCGGCAGATCTCCTTGCCAATTACTATTCTTATGTAAGAAGGTACTGCCTGGTTCCTGTGATTAAGGAAAAGATTCGTGTCTCCAGTTCATTTTTACAAAATAATGAAATCCAGACCCTTCCAGAGTGGTAGTTATTAATCTGAGGAATTTAAGTCAAGGTGTTGGGGATTCCCTCTCCCTTCTCTGGGTTTTCCATTACACGTTTTTTTGCCACGTTACCCAGCCTTGTCTGGAGCCACCCTCCGCAGCCCAGGCAGGAAATGCTGCCGGTTCAGCAGCGCACGGGAGAAACAGTGAATCACCTGGAAGCAAATCACTTCCAGAGACTAAAAGTAAAAAGAATAGAGAGGAAAATATGTTTTCCCACCTGATGTTCCCAGGCAGAGGAGCCGTTACACGCTGCAGGTGGAACACCTCCAGAGGAGCCCGGCTGCCGCGGGGCAGGTTCCTGCAGAAGCCAACGATGAAGAAAAGGGATTCTCCTGCTGCGAGTGGCGGGGACACAGCGCTCCCCGGTCTCTGCACCATCATCGCACGCTGGACTCCAGCAGCCAAACTCCTTCCAGGCGCTGCTCCTCGCTGCGAGCCACCAGCCGAGCTCCCCGACACGCACCCTCGATGCTTCCCGCTCTCACGGACCACGGCTCCGGGGCTTTCCCAAACTCCAGCTGCCCCGTCCGGCTCAGAGCCAAGAGTGCCTGCCTGAAAATCCTTTTTACAGCAATTTCCAGGGGTAAAACTCACCCCAAGTGAAGCACGAGTCTCGGCAACATGCAGATGTCTCTAACCAGCACCAAACAACTTCCTTTCTGCTTCCTACAGCAAGATTTCAGGAGGCTGTAACAAGGCACTTTCAGGTTGAATCTTAAAGTGAAGTCTGGGATCGGGAGAAATTTGTCATTGAGTATGGGAGCCCAACTTCATGACTTGAATGAAAAGACGAGGAGCAGAGGTTCATTAACAAAGATAACTAAGTGATTTTATTTCTTTCCGAGGAAGTCAGAGCTAAATGTTTTAGTATACATTTAAATTTTGGCTGAAAATGAGCTCTATTTTGTAAACAGGAACACTTCTGCTCTTCATGAGTTCCAAACATTTAAAATTCTAGAGCTGCTTTAAAAAGAAAGCATCTTTTAAATAATTCCGTGAATATGTTCACACTTCTGGCAGAGTAACATAGAAAACTCGACATTTTACATCTCGGATCTGCAGCACAATATATAAATATACAATAGACCAGAATTCCACATGTTCTCAGGACGAGATACTCAATTATACAAAGAAAACCCCTTAAAGCATCACATGGGAGACGGGCACTTGAGGGAAGGCAGAACTGGAAGGGCCCGTCCCAGCCAGCTCTCCCCTTAGTGCCCCCCACAAACCCCCACGTGCCGCCGGTGGGGAGTGAGCTCTGGGCAGAACCGTCACCGCCCGGTGTCACCAGAAACAGATTAGAGAGAATTACATTGTCACATTCACATTTATAAGCATGTCCATAGGATGACTGCTTGCCTCTTTTTGTTTTCAATTATTAAAAAGCTTTTAACCCTTTTCAGACGTGCCGTACCCGAAGCTGTCACTCCCTTTCTGACTGGCTCCACCGGGCAAAGGTTTTGAAGGTGACACTCTGGAACACCACAGCTTTGCTAGAACATTCTTGGCCACCAGCACCAGCTTCAAATGCACAGATTCTTTTAAGCTCTGATACGTTCTCCCCCAATTAACCTCTCTTTCCCTTTATTTTCACACGATTCTTACCAAGTACAGAGTTTCAAAACTGTGAGGAGCAACTCCTGCTTCCTGCTGAGTTCGTTTTTGTCACTGACTGCAGCAGAACCAGGAATTCCAGCCTTGTGTAACACAAGGTTTCACAACTACCTCCACTCAGATTCAAACTGCAGCCTCAGTGGGTGCTCTGGGCAGACACAGGACAGCAATAAAAACTCAGGCTGCAGGGATCAGGAACAAAGGGGCAGCCAGAGCAGGGGCAGCAGAGCGAAAGCCACGTAAATCAACACAAAATGCCACAGCTGAGGGTGGTGGCAGGTGGATGGCAGAGCACAGGACACCAAAGGAGCAGTAATTAGTTACACCCTCTTCCAACAGTAACGAGCCAGCTGGGATTGTGTCTGTGAGCACCAAAGGTGTTTCTCACAATGCCACGAGCCACGCAAAGAAACCCCCTCCCCAATCTCGGGCACTTTTCACTCTGCCTTTAAGGAAGCAAATCTCCCTGGGGGGTCTGTGCTCCAGCACCCTCACTCCACAGCACAGGAGGTGACCCGCGCCACCACGCAGGACGTCCCGGGAGGGATGTGCCTCTCTGATGACCCCCACCTACACCTTTTAGCTGGTCACCCAAGTGTCACTGGTGTATTCAGAGGGGTGCTGGAGCCTGCCAAAGCCACCACAGGACAGGCCACTAACAACTGAAACAAGGGCCAAGGCACACAGAAAGAAAACAAAGAAAGTCAGTGGATACAGACAGCGAGTGACTGCAATGACAAAGTCACATAATGGCATCAGAGTGGGACAAAGCAAGAAGATCATATGAAAAACTCGATGCTCCTGTACACTTCAGAGGAGACGCAGCCACTGTCCAAGGCACCACATGCAGCCGCTTCCCAGCTGAACCCCAACTGCTGGCCATGTCTCCCCTCTTCCAAACCAGCCCGTGCTTCCAGCTCTCGGCTCTCAGCAGGAGGCGTCTCTCTCAGGCCGGGGCTCGCAGGCGTCTGCAGATGGTGCAGATCCACCACCACATTTCTCACCAGAAAAGCAGAGGTGACCACCCGCTTTGCCTTCAGCAAGCAGGCTCCCCTGGGAGCTCAGAGCCGTTGGCTGTAGAGTTCATACAAGCTGTTTGCCAGCTTCTGCGTCTCTTGAAAAGCTTCACAGCTCTGCTCCCAGCTCGGGGGTATCTGTTCCTCCCCATAATAAGCCCCTGCGATGGCTCCTGCCATGGTAGCAATGGTGTCTGTGTCTCCGCCCAGAGAGATACAGTAGATGATGGTCCTCTGCAGGTTGTTGTAGTGGTCAGGAATATCCGGGTCAGCGTCCATACAGCGCAGGAAGGAGTAAATGGCAGTAGGGACAGACCGCAGAGCGGCAATGCCGTTCCCTGTTAACAAAACCCATCACCTTCATTGCTGCAGGACACCTGTTTCTTGCTTCCTACAGAAGTACCTTTTCCCTTCTAACCACAACTTCCCGTTGCCATTTACTTTCAACACCAGTATCACTGGTTTTATCACAACAAGGTGCAAAAGCTTGCATCCTAGAAGAGGAATCTCCCTGTAGTTCCCCAGTAAGACTCACATCTGGAGACCAACCCCCAGCTACACCAGTCCAGTCTGGCAGTACACACCTACTCGTTCCCATCCAACAGGAAAATCCAAGAGCCATTAAGACAAGAGATCTTTGAATATTAAGAAACGTTACTCCTGATAAGTTTTTCTTAGAATGACATTTTTTCCCCACCAATACAGAGGATGAAGACCCGACTGGTGAGCACAGCCTTTCCAGCACATTCTGTGCCTGACAACCTGGCAATCGGAGGGAGGACACATCAGCCAGGTTTGCCGTTAGTCCTGCTTCCAGCTCTTGCCTCATACTTGTAAGTAAGAAAGGTACTTACCTAATTCAAACAATACATCTGCTTTGGGAACACTGCTGAGCTCCAAAAACTCCTTTATTTTCTTTAGACGCCTTGAAAACGGTAAATCCTCAAATCCCAGCCTGGAAACAAGAGTACAGTGAAGAAGAGAGAACGCGAAGAGCCAGAACAAACTGTACACAGCAGGGTTAGTGCTCCCCACAGCTACTTACGCTCGGGCGTCAGTAAGAGACTTATCATCTGCCTCCACATCTTCCATGTGGCTAATGAGCTGCTCCAGGAAGGTCTCCTTGCTGAGCTCTCCCTGCAGGGCCAGATGCACGGCCAGGGCCTGCAGGATGGCCCCGTTGTAGCCCAGGGAGTTGGCGTGGGTTAACTCAGCACTCAGCTTCGCAAACTGCCAATGAAGAAAACACATCCTTAGCAAACCTGCTTGAGAGACGACGGCGAGACTGGCCTGACAGCAGGGACCCCCCGAGCCGAGGAGCCCAGAACGGTACCTTCTTAACGTCCTGGACATCGGAATACACCAGTGGGATGCCTGCCACCCTCATGGCACCACCATTGCCGTAGGAGCCTTTCCCGTTAAACTGGGCTCTTGCTGGTTCAAACACGTCGTTGCACTTGGGGCTCAGGAGCTTCTTGAAGACATTGACGACAGCCATCCCGTAGCCCCGGTTGGGCTCCTTCTTGTACTCCTCAGCAAACCTGGCGTGGGCAAGGGAGCGGTGGTTACGCGGGTGAGAAAAACCACGTGGGATATTTGGTGTGTTACTGAAGTCTGTAAAGAGGCTGTATTTTACACAGCCGCTTGAGGAGGTGAATTAATACCACATGGGTAATTCGGTGGCAGCCAGGGTTCAAGTGATTGAGTTCTGTAGGGAAAGAATCTGATTCCCAAAAACCGGTGCGAAAGGAGGAAAGGGTGTATAAACATCACCTTTCTCAACCCACTTGTCTCCCTCTCAACTTTGCCTCAAAATAGAAGCAAACTGGAAACATTTCCGTGGGTTACAACCACAGAGAAAGTCTTTTGTTCAAGTTCAATGGAAGAGTTTTCTAAACAAATAAATGTTCTCCCTTAAGTGGAACCAAATGCTACCAGGGCTGAGGATTCAAAAGGGAAATGGATCATAAACAAACTGAAGCTGACCCCAGTAATATTCGCTAACTAAATTAAGGGAAGTACAAAGATAAATAGCAACAAATAAACATGAAAGGAAATGCTTCTGAAATTTTCTGCGCCCTGTCTTCCACAAAGGTGAACGCACACCAGGGCTGCAATACAGCATGTCCCATCCTTCTTCAATTCAAAGCAGGCTGAACCCACACTAAAGCTAACGCTGCTGTACATTCCAGGACACAATAAATCACAGCATTAGTCACCACTTTTCTAATTTTTTTCCCTCTGCAAATTAACAGTGACTTTGCCTTATCCCCTGTCCCCTTTCACAGAAAATCACAGCGATTGCTGAATCTTTTGACAGTTCTGCCATCATGAGTAAAGGCCAACCCCCTGCCCCCCGAGCTGGCTGCAGTCCTTACCTCTTGGCCATGTCAACTTCATCGAACTCTCGCTTGGCCAGCAGGGACTGCACCACCGACCTGCTCATGGCTGTGTCGTCCGTGTACGACAGCGTTTCTGAAACACAAGGTCAAAACACAACATGACCGTCCAGAGAGAAATTCTCCTCCTGTCCTTCTCCACTGCCAGCACTTCCCTACTTTCCAAGGCTTAATTAGCTGTACAGCTGGAGTTAAAACATTACCACGAGTTCCCCAGCACTCTGAGTTCATTGCTAGCTGTGGTCAGAGTAAGAAGGTGCAGAGCAAGAGAGAGGCATCCACAGAAAGAATGAGACAAAAAGCATTTCAACATTATTAAGAGTCACAAGAAAGTGTTTGATAATCCAGAGGCAGACATCCCGAGAGACAAGCCTCTTTCTACAAGTCTGTTTCTCAAGGAGTTTACAGGGTATATTGACAAGCAAAGAGAAAGCACAGTCACATTTTTGGACAAGACCACGACAAAGTCAAGTGCTTTTAAGATCCCACTGGAAGGGTTTACAGGGCTCACTGCACAGCTCAGAACCCCAACACAAACCCACCTATGCTTTCTAAGAGCAAATCACTGTTCTTACACCTCTCTTACCCTGCTCCTTATCTATTTTTGGTAGGTCTGTTCCTTGCTGACACCCCTGCTCTGTGAGACGCCGGTTCCCAGCACACTCCACAGCCGGGCTCCACTCCAGCAAACCCCTCATCCCTGAGCATGAGGAGCCAAGAGGGGTCACCCTCACCCTTGGGGGGGGACACAAGAAGTTCCCCCACCACCACAGCAGGGCTGGGGACAGCCAGGGGTGTCCTAGGGGAGGTGCCCCTCGCCTCAGGACTGAGGGAAGGGGAGCAGGCCCGGGGCTGTGATGACAAGGGGGGACACACGCACCCCAAAACCCGATTTTGGGGATGTGGGGGGCCAGGCCCCAGCTCCCACCCCGCTCCCCGGGGCCTCCCTCCCTCCCCACACCTCTTCGAGCGCTACCGGCCGGTTCTTCCCCTTCAGGAGGCCCGGAGGCCGGTTCCAGGCCTCGGAGAAAACGTAGAAGATCGGGTAGCTTCACCACGCTCCTGCCTTCGAAGACGGCGCCCAGGCAATCACCCAACAAAGCTCCGGCTAAACAACCACGGAACCGGGAAGGACCCGGTCGAGATCGAACCGTCGCCCGCCCGAGGCCGGAGCCCGAACCGGCAGCCGCCGCCGCCGCCATCTTGGGCCGCCGCCGCTCTCCTCCGGGCC
>JAOXJM010000009.1:1951877-1969762 GCA_026413425.1 Tringa solitaria | reverse complement strand
AAAAAACCCCCAAACTGCAAACATCAAAATATATATGTTTTTAAACAAAGGAAGAATATCTGGCTATTTAATCTCAGTTAAAATGACAGCACCCTTTGTTACACTTGATATTTCACACCATTAATTCTCTTTTGAAAAAAACCAAGATATCTAACTAACCTTGATTCCTTGCTTTTCTCCTCGTTCCTTAGTGCAGTAATTGTCCATCTCCATTTAAATAAATATAGCAGCTACAGCATCGGAAATGCGTGGCCCTCACAACGCCAGGAACTCGATATCGTAATACAAAGAAGTATCGGCACTTTACGTAGATAATTGCAAAACCAAGAATAGAGATTAAAACGTCCAAATACTCTTCACATGAAAACCAGGTAAAACGCGAGCTCGGCCAGTAATTTGAGTCACTTCCCCAATGAAGTTGCTTTATTTTTTGGTGAGAGTAGCAAGCAAAAGAGCTTCTCAA
This sequence comes from Tringa solitaria, assembly GCA_026413425.1. Classification (NCBI taxonomy): domain Eukaryota; kingdom Metazoa; phylum Chordata; class Aves; order Charadriiformes; family Scolopacidae; genus Tringa; species Tringa solitaria. Next base: position 1,969,299 of record JAOXJM010000009.1, on the reverse strand, counting down.
ATCATAGCCACTGAGCTGGGCAGGATGAGAAGCACACGGTGCCTTTGAATGGAGCATTTGAAGACCCTTTAAAAAGGAATTTTCATCTAAATGCCAGAAACTGATAAGAAGCCTTTGTAAAATAGGTTTTTGAAAAATTCTCCATTTTAAAACAATTTCCTGTAAAAAGCCCAACCTGAACCTTTAATAAACAAAACTACAAGCTACAGTGCTCTGGGAGAAAACGGCCAGGTCCCAGACCAAGGCAAGTCTTAGAGACCTGCTGGGCCGGCAGCCAGCCCCGCAGGGGGCTCGCCCGCAGCACCGGGGGGCAAGTGTGACAGTGGCCGGGGCAACCCGGGCTCCGGGGGGGCACCCTGGCACAAACCAGGGCCACCCAGTTTCCCTCCACCCTCCCACCGGGCTCCCAAGCCACCAGCCAAACGCCCGCCCTCATGACTACTCCAGTGCGAGCGGAGCTTCGCAAAGGCCGTCTTTTTGTATAATCTTCCTGGATATTGGGAGATAAACGAAGCATCTAGGCTGGCTGCTGGGCAAAGCTCTCCGAGACAGCGCTGCGAAGAGCTCTAAGGACACGTCAATACAACAGACATATGCACAAAATACAGTACTTTGTTTTCTGGCAGAAAAAAAAAAAAAAAAACAAACGGGGGAGATTCATGCCTGTTGAAGCAAAACGGGCTCAGATTTTAGGCTCAAAATACAGTATATTGGCAAAACAGCGGATTTCATGAGACTGAGAGGAGAGAAACTACTGATACCAAGCCCTGGTTTTCATGTGGAGAGCAGGCGGAGTCCAGAAGGGCTGGGATAACAGCAATGCCCATACAAACGATCTGCAGTATATATACTATGAACCAGTGCAAATAAAAACAGTCAAAAATGCAGTTCACGAGTTTACAAAGTGCAAAACTCCCCAGTCCCCTCACTGAATAAACGCTCAGCTCTGACATCTTAAATATTGTTTTACCTTTAAAGTGGAATGAAAGAGTCCCATTAATTTGTTTCACATTTCAGTGATTTAACATGTTAGAACTATCCCAGCCCTCTTTATTTGCAAAGTGAAATGAAGTTACCAGTAACTTAATTTTAAAAGGAAAGTCGTTATCAAAGAGGAAAAAAGCCTAAAAATTTTTTATCAATTCCACACATTTTACTGATGTCAAATAGATTTAACTAAGCATGTAAAAACTTAGATCTTAAAAAACTCACTCCATTTAATTCAAATATCCTCCACAGTTCAAAGCCAAAAATATGGCCAGTTCCTTTGTTAAATCAAAATACTGCAGTGACAAGTAAAGCTTGCAGGATTCTAGAAGCGGTTTTGTTATTTTTTGATTTAAAAAAGGAAAAAATTCAAGATTCCTTCTGACTATAAAACTTTCCTTTCAAAATTAAGGCTTTTACTTTATCCTTTTAAAATCATGGAGGTGTCCATTCTCCCACAGCCAGTGGTACAAACACTGCTTCAGTACAGCTCAATGGACACAGTTTTCCTTTAGAACGCTTATTGCACTAAAAGATAGCAAAACAAGTTGTCAGTTTTTTTTTTTAAAATAAACATGGTTACATTTCTAAAAAATAAAAGTTGATGTTGACCATATGTTCTGTAATAATTAAATTAAAGCATTATTATTACTCTAATAAATATAAAAGAAACAAAAGGAAGCTAAACTTCAAAAACACATACATATGAAATCACATTAAGGTGTGAGAGGCAGCAAGTAAACTAGCATTTTTCCAAAAAGACCTTAGCTCTAAAGTTTCAGTTCTGGTGTTTACTACAGGTCATCCCAGCAAACCCGGGACATCTGATCTCACGCGAAGCTTCCCCACATCAGCCTGGCCAGATAGAAAACTATTGAAACTTTTGGACTAGGTAAAACAGCAGCTTTAGGAAATTCACCGGGGAGCAAGAAGTTTGGGTCTCTACTGCCTGCACAGACACCACGAGCTTCGTTTGCTTTTTCAAAGGGAACTATTGGAGCCCAGAACTCCAAAGCTGTGAAGAAAGACACAAAGGCAGCAGTTGGCTAAATTATGTTCAGATTATTGGATTAGTGTGCAAAACATCTTTCCCCCCCTCAATTTTTTCTAGCTAGTGCTGTACATTCAAATGGACTTGGATATGTTCACATTCGAATGCTTGATGGCAACACTGGGAGAAAGATTCCTCAATGCAGTGGGGTAAAAAACTTAATTTTTTTTTTTTTTTGCACACTTCTGTCCTCCAAACAATCACTGTGATTGTTCCTATAAAGGTGGTTTGCTTTTTTTTTTTAAATTACTCCATTGGTTATTTCTTTCTTTTTTTTTTTTTTTTGCAAAGATAGTTGTGCTGCCGAGCAACTTGAGGTAAAGGCATAAGAGGGTTAAACTACGAGAAATTAAAAAAAAATAAAATAAAATGATGGCGGTGCTTCCTACAGGAGCCCGCGCCAAAAAAGCAGTTGGCTGGTTTCATATTGCATAATAGTGCTGTGTTCCTCGATGAAGTAAACAATCTTCCTTGTGTCAATTTAAGGGTTTGCCCCTCGCCCTGCGCAGCGTGATGGGAGGCGCACCCCATAAACCAACCCACCGGAAACATACATTGTATGTGGCTTAATTTTTCAGTTCTTCCTTGCAGTGAGTATGCTCCCGTTCTATTGACTTAAGCGAAGTACATCGTGCGTAAGGTGTCTTGGTGAATTTGTACGGCCTTCGCCAGGGCCTGCGGGTCTCTCCCGTTGCTCTGTCCTGAAACATGGCTTCCTTCAGCACTGCAACAGAGCGAGACACACACAGACGGGGCTGAAAATCAAATCAATGGGGTTCAAAAAGCCGCCTCCGCATCTCTTCAATGTTTTGGAGGTAGAACCAGATACCAGGAAAAATCTACTCGTCTATTCACCCAGCAACCTCAAATCCCTTTACCTTGGCTGCTCAGTTTGTGCACCTAAAAATAAGCCCGTTACAAATACAATGATGGCTTGAAGGTTATAAAAGACTTCTGACGTACAAAGCGGAGTCAGGTAAGCGGAAGGCAGTTAACATTCGCTTCCTTCATGACTACTCTTAATTCTAAAGCAAAAAACTGAATGCGTGGGTTGATTCCCTCTGACCACTTCAAAGTAATAACCGAATACTTCACTAGACTAAACTTAATTCTTTTAATCTGTGTGTTATTCAGCATTATCCACCAACCCACTCTTGACTGGTACCGAGCAGCAGCTGTCAGGAATGACTGTCTTAAGACAAGTCCCAGAGGTAACAGAAATTAACAGCAAAACGAGCGGTAATTATGTATGATCAGATGGCTTTGTGCCTGATGATGGAGCAGAGAGGAAGGGGGACGGTTTTCATTTACCTGTCATGTTCTTTGTCCACAAGGTGGTACCGTGCTCTGAACGCTACCAGGTGAGCGTAATACGCTGGTGCAGGGATAGAGACGGATCGCGTACAGCGCACGTAGGTGTGGCAGAGCTGGTACGTCAGCAGCTGGAGCTCATCTGCAGTGAAACAGTTATCATCCCACAAAACATGATAGTGTGAGGGACGGCTGGTACCCTACGAAGAAGGGAACATCAATTCACTCATCTGGCTTTTCCATACAATCAAGTCAGATTTTTAAGTTCAGAAAGGGCCAGACTAGGTAGTCTGAACTCCTATGTAACAGCAGACAAAGAAAATTCAGTCTATGTCAGCGTTACAAATATTTGAAGACGATTCAGAAGTCTAACATTTACATGATTATGTTACTCTAATTATTCTTGATTGGAAAAAACCCCACATGCCTTCTAGATAATGCTCAACAATCAAAACCTGCTCCCAACATGACTAAACCACCACCTCTTAACTACCCTCAATTAAAACTGTTTCTCACCAAGACACATTTCCCAGTGAAATAACTGCTGCTTTTAACTCTTGCCAATTCCTTAACATCCAAACTTGAAATAGGAACTCTAGAACAGCTCCCTTGTTTCAGAAGTAACCTACAGAGTCCTACACCAGAACAAACACCTCCTCCTCTCCCCACAACCTCCTCTTCCCCACGGGCTCAGGAGCGGCGTTGCTCTCTGACATTATGCTTGAGCACATTTTTACGTGTCATTTGTGCCAAGGTTCCCCCCAGATACACACTTTCACCATCGGTACTTTAACATTTTTCATCAATCACTAACAAGCACTGAACTCTGAGCACAGATCTTAGGAGCTCTTACAAGTTCTCAGTTAAAGCACTCACATGCATTTACTTTGAAAGACACTATTTTGGAGTGAACACTCCTCTCCCCTCCTGCTCCCCCCAGGAAAGGTGTGATGCACGAGAGTCAAATCTTACACCATCACTGAATCAGGTCGTGTTTTAGCCAGGCTAGAAGTCCTTTTTTTTTTTTTTTAATATATATATATATTCAAAGTACCAATTTAGTTGCAACTTCTTTGTGACTTGCTATATTAAAAATAATGAGCTGCAACTACATCTGGTATTTCTCCTTCAGCCTATATCAATACTACTTTTTTTCCAAGGAGCCAAAGCCTGGCATGCCCAGACCCAGCAGGGAGACAGGCAGGCGAGTGCAGAAAAGCAGCGGAAGTTTTGAACTCCTGAATAAAAACCACTGCAATAATTCAGAACTGCCCACCCAACCTAAATAAATCTTACGACAACATGGTCAGCCTCACATGATAAAAATTTTAAAAGTTTTTTTTCCATTTTTAAGCAATATCCTGATACAATTTTTGTCATGAGCTAACTCTCCCCTGTACTGCTGGCAACACCACCATATCCTGGGGGTCCATTTCCACAGCCTATAGCTCACTACTCCACATTTAGTCAGCAAACAATCAAACATTGCCCTCAGTCTTTCCAACTGCTCCCATCTGAAAGCTTGTTTCAATGTTAATTTAATTGTGGCTATAAATCATAAAAGTAGCAAGTTTTATTTTATGAAATGAGAAAGGTACCTCTTTAAAATAAACTAAAAAGCATCACTTACCACCAGTGCAAGTTTTAAAGGTGCAGCAGACAGCACCTCTTAAGCAAATAATACTATTCCCACAACAGCATGATATCTCACATAAAACTGATCTAAATGACATTTTCCTACTAAATATTTTTGCAAACATAACTGTGACAAAAAGGGAGAAAACCAACAAGTTCTAAATTCACTTTTACTTACAAAGAGGCAATCGTACCTGTATTCCAGCATGGCTGCAGAGGTAAAAATCAAACTCATAGGGGTGTGTAATGTCTGTATCTACAGTTGTTCCTGCTGGAATATTGCCGCTTCGTCCAACCTGGAGAAAGGGTTTTGTTAAGAAGTGCAGGTAACAACTGTTTATACATCTCAACTGTAATTAAAAATACAGGTTTCTATTCGATACATGCAAGGTTTCAGTGAAGGAAGAGCCTCAGGGCTGTTTGGAATGTGTCGATCTGGCAGCCTTGGCCATTCCTCATGGACATGGCACAGCTCAGTCATCACAATGCCAACCACTGCACCTACAGCGCTTCAGAGCTTCCCACCTCAGAGGCAGAAGAGCTGCACGCACATTTTTATTTAGAATTGTCAGCTTGAGCTGGGATTGACTCACTCAGAAGAATGGAAAAGTTAAGGGTTCCATCATTTTGTATTTTCTTCTATTAAAATTGCTGCAGACTTGGTCCAAGTCAGTTACATGGATATCAGCGATAGGTCATTGACAAGGACTAGTCAAAGACTGATAGGGATTACTATTTACTATACTTAAGGCAAATTATTTTTCAATTTAGGGCCACATCTTGTGCTTATCAACTCAATATCTGAATGCAAAGGCAACCAGATGGACACAGCAGTCCATGCCAATCTCTTCTCCAGCAGCATAAATGCCCGACATCAAGCTTTTCACACAAGGCTACTACGAGAGCGGGCAACGATTACCCTTTCTGTTCTGTCAGCACAGAACAACCGCGTATGATGTCGCTTCTGCACCACAATGTAGGTTATTCCAGGCTGGTAATCCTTCTCCAGACTGATGCAGGCTTCTCTAATGGCTAGCAGTTCATAATACAAAACCTACAAGCACAAGAACAAGATAGTTTAGGATTTCATTCCGTTATATTCTACACAACACCTAATAAATGGTTTGGAGTTAACACTAAGCACAACTGTCACACAATTAGTAATCTTAGGAAGTACTTAGAAATAGATTGTTTCCCAAGTTTAAGACCTCTCCTTCCCAGACAGGAAGGAAGTTGCAACTTTTCTTATGCAACGTGCTTAAGAAATTCTCTCCTTCAAAGTCTCAACTATACAAGTGGTACCTTGGTGTCCATGTAAGCAACTCCAACAGCAGAGCTACTCACACACGAGAACGGGAGCTGTTCCACAGTAGCACGTTCCAAGAAACTCACAACCCAACCAACCTGTCGAAACTGTCCTTCGGAGACCCCGTCCCTGTAGAAGATGATGCGCGTGGGCTTGAACCGCGTTGACTTGTAGAACTGGATGAGGAGCTCCCTCACCATGGAGGCGAGGTCCTGGATGATTTCCTGCCGGGGCCGCTGAACTCTCACCGTGGCACAGTACCGGCTCGGGTGAGCATCCATACTACCTACAACCTGCAGGGCAAGGGTACGTAAGCAAAGGCTTTGAGATCAAACCTATTCAAAAAAAACCTAAAACACAAAAAAAGCCAAGAAGAACAATTTTCAAGTAAAAGATGCTTACATGAAAACAACCACCACAGTAACATTTTTAACTGGAATTTGTAGTAGGTGAAGGTTTAGTGCCTTTGAAAAGAGGTACAAAACTTGTCCTTCAAGCACCCTGAAATTCATCTGCAGAACAGGACTCTTCCCTCTGTTGACAGCACACTAATGTGTATTATAATCCAGATAGACTTTTTCTTTGAATTTTTCTCACCTTTTACACAGAGAAACACTCCAGTTTAGTTACTTTAACCAAAGATGCAGTTGCTGTAACTGCAACCAATGCCAAGTAAAATACCAAGGGGACAAAATAGAAAGTGATTGACCAAGCACCCAACCACCACCCCCATCTCCTGGGCTGTACCAACACAAAAGGTGAGAACCATCAAAACTACTCCTGCCAAATCAGGCCTTTAACTACCTTTTTCTCCTTAAGAAATACAAAATTTTTATTAACTAACATCACAAAATTGCATTATTTTCTTCAGACTATTTCTGCAGAAATATTATTTAATATGACTACCATCTTCCCTTGATTTAAAAAATTAAAAGCTAAGAAAACAGTCTGAAGCATCAAGCAGTGTTTTTCTTTTAAAGACACAATTTTCAGTAACATTAGATATGTGTACAAAGACCTGGCATAAGCCCTGAAAGATATTTGACATAGACATAGTCCATGAGTTGCATTTATTATTCTAACATTTACCTAAGATGAAAAACCAGCACAGATTTAATCAAACTTACAGCAGCGATGGACGGCTTCTTTCCATCCCCAGCAGGAGGGTGAGTGACATCGGCTCCCAAAAAGATCACTGGCTGCTGGAACACAGAAGGTCTTCAAAAAGAAAAAAGTGCTAAGTCACACTTGTAGATGAAGAGTCGGCACAAGGTTATTGCTCGATACGGGGTTTGGGGCTGTTCCAGCTCTGCTGCGCGGAGAAGCCTTATCAGGTCCTTGGGCCAGAGCTGAACAAAGGAATCTTTGTGCACAAGACGTGAAATCGAAATCACCACAGCGGTCACTCCAAAATCTGGCACAATCCTAGCGGAGAAAAGCCCTGGAGCTGCACCTGAACGGTACAGAGAGCTCCCTATAGAAACTACTGCTCCACAGGCTGATTATCCCAGTGCCTGGAGGCAGCAAAGCCCCACTTGGTGCTGCAGTTACTGCTTCAGCCCTGGGCAGGACCACCCCAGTTATTCTGCCTTACAGGGTTTAAGCAGCAGGATGGTCTCCCAGTGCCTTCAAAATATTCTTCCACATAGTTTTGTTTTACATTTAAACTTCCAAGCTCTCAGGAAGACTCAGGAAGGAATTCTTAAGCTCTGCTCTCCAAAGGTTTTTCTGGCTTCTACCTTTTATTACACACATTTCCACTCAAGGAACAGACATGCTCTAGAAAAGGTCAGAGTCAACCAGGATTTCTAGTCTTCAGGACCAAAAGACTTGTGCTTCTCCAGAAAAATGGGAGCACACATGGGCTGGACTTGTCAAACCTTCTCACTGAAGGCATCAAAGCCACAGGAACTCCCACCCACAGAGCACAAAGAACAGCCAGACAAAGAACAAGCGGGAGCAGAATGACCCAGCTTGTAACAGCCAGAGAAGGTTCCTCTGCCCTTACTAACAGCACACTGATAGCTTAACCGAGTTACATTCCTCTGTGATGTGCTGTGTGCTCTTAAACCTGCAGAAGAATTCTAATTATATTAATATTTCAAAATCTCTAGATCTGTAGTTTCTCTTCAAACTTTTGATATTTATCTAACATTTGGAAAGAACTTTGGCTCAAGAACTAACTCATGGGGCCAACCACTGCTCAGAGCACATGTTAGAAGAAATTTCATTCCGCCTCAAACATCACCTACTATTGTCAGAAGAATATTTCAACTTAAAACTTGGCCACATTTACATTTTGGGTGCTACATCTCACTCTTAACCACATCTGTTGAAACAAAACCCAAACCAGCCTCCACAAAGATTCTTACCGTTGATGAGGTACAAGGATGTTGTTGATTCCTCCCAGTTTAACATTAATCTTCAGGCACAGATTTGACAGGGTCTGGGGAGATGTTTTAATGACGTTTTTGACTTGAACACACTGGGTGGCCATTCCCAAGAGTGTATCTCCCACACGCTTCACCTCCGCTGAAAAGCAAATATTAGGATACAAGATTGGAAATTATTAGTATATTTTGATCTTAAGTCACAACAATTTAAATGTACATACTCTGCAAAATAACTTCCAGCTTATCTGCATGCTCAGATCTGCTTCCAGTTAATTTTAACTTCAGACAGAACATTGGTTTCTAATATCTAAAGAATGATGTGGAATTTTCTAACACGAGCTGGGCAGCACATTTCTCAGAACGCTACTTGACCAAACAGGTAAGGACTGAGGCGTTTCCTCACCATACACCGGGGTTTTCCCTGGCAGGATGACGATGATGAGCTGAAGCCCCGAATAGGTGTTCTTGAGGTGTCGGAACATGGGCTCCACGCTGTCCGCTCCCTGGGCGTATTTACAGAAACAGGGCTGGCCCTGGATGGGCATCCCCGCGTCTTTGGAGATCTTGCGCAGCTGGTCCGTAAAACCCCTAAAGATGAGAAGGTTTTTGAATTTTCATGGCACACAGCAACCAAAGCAGAAGGGGACAGAACTGTTACTCAAATGAAGACACTTCTAAATACCTTCTAAAGCAGCATTTTAAAATGTTCGCTATGTGGAGGCTGTAGAGCTTTCAAATACCATAGGCCAGAATGAAAAAAAACCCCAACCGACAAGTTTAGACACCTTTAGTGCTCCATTCCAGATGCCAGGAGGAATGATATGCAAAGCAGCAATGTCACAGGACCAAACCCCACAGCGTACCCAGGCACAGTGTTTTGACTGTAGCTTCCAGCAAGGAAGCAAACCAGCCTGGATTCCCTCCCTAACATCTTAGATAATTAAAATCAGGTAAAACACTAGTTAGAAGTCCTATTCTCACGTTTTTACTAAGATGGCTTCATTAAGAGAACACTCCAAAGCCTGAACCACGACATGCCTTACTTCAGTATTTCTTCTCTGCACTGTCTCTGTGTTGCAAAGCAAGCTATCGCCCACATCTTGATCTCCACACCGGTGTGAAACTGCTTCCCGCGCATGTCCCACACTCCATGGCTTGGCGTCGCCACAGTTCGGTTCTGTGGAAACAAAAAACCCCACAGATATTCAAGCGATAGAAGAAAAAGCTTATGCTATTTACAGGGTTCCAGGGTAACAAACCCCAGTTTGCCATTCAAACTCTGATCTCTGCATTGCACAGAGAACTGAACTGACTGCAGCAGTCCCTGCGTGCGGCAAATCGCGCTTCTGAAGAGAAGTGAAAGGCAAAGCCTCACCCGCCCTCCGTACTGCAGCATGGGAGCCGGGAGCACGCGCCCCGTCACGTGGGCCATCTCGTCCCGCACTTTGAACTGGAACTCTTGAACAAATGGGTCCGCATCATAATTTGCACTTCTCACCTAGACGAAGAGTTTTTCCGTGTTACAGAAGTATCTAATTATAATTCACATAGCAAACAAAAGACCGACAGGAGCGCTGCAGAAGTGTTCTACAACAGTTCCCCTTGGCATTGGAAAAGGCTCAGATTTAACTGCTCAACACTATCAAGCTATCCCCAATGAAAACAATTAATACCATGAGATATATCGGCTGAGCCTTTTTTGTTCCCCTAGTCACTCAAGTGCTCATTTGTAGTATGCTTATTTAAGAGTGTTTCATTTATTCACAGGATAGATCAAAAAACATTCTCCTTTAGAGACAAGCACACGCAAGATTAAACAAATTAATTCCTTTTATTACTGCACATTCATGTCTTCAGTATTTTCCAGAAAAAATTTTGGCTAACTCATCAGCTCTAACGATACCATCTTCAAACTACAAACAGAACAAAATGGGAAATTTTCAAGACCCAAGTCTTGAGTCCAGCTCATGATTTTAAAAGTACAAATCTACTGGTGCTGAACAGTGGTACAAATGCATCCTATAATAACCAAAAAAAAAGTACAGTGTTCAAATATCAACAGGAATCAAGGATAAGTACCTAGAACAGAAGTTTTCATCGGTTTGGGTACTAAAACCCAAGTCCATTTCACAAATTTGTTTAAAACCCCTGAGGGCCCAACGCAGGGAACCACTGAGACCCGAGCAGTTCCAACACCTATTTGGAAGTAACTGCAAAGATTAGGACACAAGAGCCGATACTGCTGAGTGCTGGACTCATGCTGTTATTGCAAGCAATTTTAAATAAATCCTATTAAAAAAAAAAGTAGTTAAAATCTATTAAGGGGCTAGAAGGAAGGAATGAAAAGACCAGGCTGGTCACATGAGAAGCTTTTGCACTAATGTGGTCAAGGCCAGTGTCATTTAGCGAGCGGTGTCTCTCTGAATGAAATTAAAGCACTAACCAATCTGCTGATTTCCTCTTGCCGATCTGGAGCAGATCTCGCCGTGGCCTTTATCATCGTCGAGGTCTGATTGTCTGTGAGCTTCTTGATACACCGCTGGCCAGCCACGATGTTACACACCTTAATGGAAGGTCAGGAGCGTCAACAGGAGCGCTTAAATCCCGACACACCGCACGTGCACAGGTGTGTGGGACCCCGACATGCTGCACGTGCACAGCTCTCTGCGATCGCTACCAAACACACCCCAGTGGATTCAAGCAGCTGCATACTTCTTTCTCGTAGTTCTAAACTTCAAAGCACTTTTTAAAATGGAGATAGTCTTCAGTGAAATAGAAGAATAACGCACATGTTATTCTTCTAACAAGGCAAACATGCTTTACTGCAAAGCGCGCTACGTTTTAACAATTTGGAAAATGATACTGTCTACCAGTAACAAGCTGATTTATCCCCAGAACAAGGTCCTTACTTCTAAAGGCAGGTAGGTGTGTTTCTGTTCTTGTCCCACTTGTAGGCAAGGGAGATGAGGGTATTTCAGCTGGAGGTTGTATTTCTCTCGGAAATACTGTGCTACTGTTCTCTCCACAGTCTGGCCATTTTCTAACTGTAAAGGAAAGCTGAAAAAAACAAATATTTTAACAAAACATACACACATCTCAGTTGTCAAGTATCAACAGCCCCAAAATTAATAAAAATTAGGTCCTGTTACACATTCAGCATTAAGCTATCACGCACTTTTACGCTGTGACAAAAGGCATCTTACGTTTGATGACTTGCAGGTCTTCTTGTTACGTTACAAACACGGTATTTCCTTCTCATCGTTCCACAGTGAGTCACTTCTACCTTTAGACCTGCACAAAAGTACCAAAAACCTGGTGTCACAACTACACAAGAATGGGCACAGGAGACATGAGGTTTCATGTAACAGCATATGTTCTAATCCAACATGTCTGATGGTCAGCGGGAACAGCACAACACAAGGAGTTATTATTCTCTAAACTTCTTGCTTTCATTACAATTTGATTTCTGACTAATCAGGTATTATCCTCAAAACCAAATCATAATGCGTAATATTTGATGTTCCATGTCATCTGAATATCTTGTAGCAGTTTCATTTAACAGGCACGTGACTAATCTCAGACGCAGACGGCTGTTTTCACCATACTTTTTTGTTCTTATTCTCAATGCTGTATTCCTCTTAAAACTCGCAGCTCCAATAGAATCAAAATTAAACAACAGATTTCTACCTTATTGTTCTCCCCGCCCCAGCTTTGTGTCCACACACAGCCTGTAATTTTCTTCAGTTTCACTGACCGAGTTTAACTTCAGATTTTGAGCAGCTGAAGATCTCCTCCAAGCACCCAGCCTATGCACCGGAGGCTCACCAGGCTTGACTCTCCACCCACAATAATACTGACGACAGCAACAACTGCAGCTTCAAGAGGCTTTCAGTGGCTCTTTCGATTAACTGTGCACGCACTGTCTGTACACAGAGAGCAGACTTAACATCTGCTGGAAGTACTGAGCTTATCACCCCAGTGCCGCATGGCATCGGTGCACTGTTATGTCTTTCCCAGCCCAGAGAAGAAAAGGCAGCTGAAAAACGAGCCTGGGTACCCAAAAGGAGCCAAGCTACAGCCTTCTGAGAAAGCAGCTGGGTGATGTGTCCTGTCGAGTCATGTGTGGACTGTGGAACACAGACTGAACGCCCCACATCAAATCAGGTCCCCAAGAATCAGACAGCAGATGCCGTGTTTAGTTTACTAGAGACACAGACATCCCAAAGAAATATCAAGTGTGCTTCACCGATTCCTGACAACACTAATTGTGACGTTAACATCAGCATTACTTAGAGGATGGCAGAATCAAAAATAAACTACTGATCTGATACAGCAATAAAAAAAAATACAAAAAAGAAGCCACGAAGCACCGTGGCCGAGCAGAAGAGGGTGGTGAATAGAGAGATAGCTGGAACCCATTCAGTGCTTTGTCATTAATCTGCTGTGACACCACAGAAGGCACCACCCTCCCACGGAGCTGCTCACACGCTGCCAATCCTTTAATGCAGGCTCTGTTTCACTCTATGTGATCGCATCTTGGCTGGAGCTCCCAGATACTACAGCACTAAATCCAAACGCTGACAGCAAAGGTAACCTTTCGATATTTTCTGAGTAGTGTAACAAAGCAGCTGAGCCATCCGAGACCAAGCAGAGAGAGCTCCTCATTCCCCAGTTACCCAGCTTCCAGAAGGAAGACAGACAGTCCATGTAAAAAGGAGGCACAATAGAACTACTACAAAATAATTCCTTTAAGTTTTTTCCATTAATGACTATTCTACAAACACATCAGTTTACGACTACAGTTCAAATTTACTTTTTTGCTGCCCAGTGTTTCAATAGAATCTAATCTTGCACCAAGTAACAAAGGCGTTTAAGAGTAGTGCTTTGAAGAGCCGAGCTCTTTCGAGGCCTCTCTCTCTCCAAATTACACTGGAATGAAAGGACAGAGGAACATGCAAAGCAAAGTAGCACATATGGAGAGAAACTACCCAAACCAGCAGCTTATGCAACTCCTTTGGAATGGAATTTGGCCTTCAGCTGCAAGTCAGCAAGTGGTACTTGTTTTTCCATAAGGCAATCGGTTATTAGAAGTCACAGCAACAGCACACTTTCAAAGAATCAATGGTGTTCACTTTGAAATCAATTTTCACTTTGCCTCAGCATCTGAACAGCAGGAGACCCACAGCAGGACACCACGACAGCCTCAGTGACCCTTGCTCATAAAAGATTAACCATCCAGCAAGGCAACAGCCACCTCCCCTCCATCCAGGCAATAACACACTTTCTCTTTCCCTCTCTAGGCCACTGGGAACACAATACCTCACTTTTCATTTTTCCTTTCTGCACACCTGCACTGCTTCCTTGAGGACTACAAACAGGGAACACTGCAGTTCTTTTGGCAGTTCTAGGGCCCTTCACTGACCAGGAGGTTTCCAGTGAAAACAACACCCTTAGCTTGACTGTGCTACCTGGGACAGAACTGACACGTTTCTACTCACCCTTTATCTCTTTGGTGAATTTTACCCGATGAGAATCAGTCAGAGGTCTTGGTTGTTCATCAATATTATGAATGTCAAGAACTTCACACATAAATTGAATTACAGGTTGTGCTTTGTAGAAGGCAGTGGCAGAAACTACAAAGAGAAAAATAATAAATGTAAAAAAAAACAGGTCAGAATTATGGTAAACAATCCATCAATGACTGCTTTTTAAAATTCCACGTAACCCTCAAGCAGATGTGCAGCACACATTTTTAAAAACAGATTAGCAATCCTTGCAACAACTAAGTGTACAGAAGCCAGTGTAGGGCCCACAGTGACACATCAGCCTCCAGCAGAGTCACCCGGCAACTACTTTGCATTTCAGGGTTTTGAAAGGGGTTTTCCCCAGATAACATTTATTTCTAGAGAGCTGTAATGTCCCAGAGAGACTTTCTCTTCCGACTCTGTATGGAGCTTCAAGCAGAGCCAGCATTAATAGCTCTCTACTAAAGACTTTTAACATGAAAAGCTAAGGTTATTCAATATGCAATAACACTTTGTTAATGATATGATCTGCTCAATTACTGAAACACTGTTTGGTAGAAACATGAGCACTATTTTGACTACACACAAATTATGTGAGCACAGTGGTGAGTGTAACCCTTCATCTACTAAAATCTCTTACTCTCCCTGCATGCTAATGACACAGTCCCTTTAAGTGACAATATACTGGCTTTAAACATGACAGTTGACTCATTCCATGGAAGGAAGACCAAAAAACAATCTGCTTGACAAAGTTACAAGCAATTGAAACATACCTTTCAGTAAGAAAGGCGAGGTGGCACTAGATACAGCTCAAACATAAGCGAACTACTCTGTACATTTAAAACTTTAAATAGCAACAACGGAAAATAAATACTTCAGAAGCGTTTTATTAGCTTTCCAGATCTCGTGTACCAAACTCGCCACATCCCTGCGGTAACACAATGAGACATTCTTCAGCCATGCGTCACGTCACAGGCTGCCAGCTTGGCATGACGCACCGGGGCCAGCCCCCCGGGACAGCGAGGACTGAATGAACAGAGTGACACCCCCGCGGCCACAGCGACACGGGAACAGGCTTTGCAGAGCACCTCGGACAAGTTAAACAACTAAAGCATGATCACGCCACGGGATTGGAACGGAATCTTCACACCCTCAAACCACAACACACAGCGACTGCCCCATAAACCAGAGTTTATGAAGTTCTGAAGTTTCTCATTCACAGAAAGGACTGAAAAATTTCTGCTGCAAGAGTCACTACTGTGCTTTCTAATGCTGGGGAGAAAAACCTGCTTCACAGAAAGTAACAGTGCAGTACCTCAGGAATTGGTGCAAATTAACTGTAATTCAGGTAGGACAAGAGCGTTATCTCAGTACCCAGCATGTAGACATTACTATTGGCTATTTCTCAGACTGGTAAGATTTTTACATTCATTTTCCAAACAATAACTACACCACGGCTATTGTTTAAATGACAAGTTTATGGGACAAACCCATCTGAAGTGACATAAGTATCATCCCCAGTTTAGGTAAATAAGAACACCTGGACTTGCAAGTTTTCATCATGAAGGCTCAGTATCACCTGCAACATTTTACTGTGCTCCGGGACAGATGCTGAGCACAACCCGACAGAGCGCTTAACCCAGCGCACGGGACAGACTGTTTACCCTGGGTTTACACAGCATTTCAAACGGGGTGAGGACAGAATGCGAATTAGAGAAAACTTAAGGCAGCACCTGCGCCTCAAACGCTGCCGGTTTTCAATAGGGTTTAACAACTAAATAGACCCCGAGCTTACGGAGTCTGGAACACGCACCAGTTGATCCCAGATGCATTCATCTGGGGCTTCATACAGCGGTGCAAAGCAGGTCTGGTTTTGCATACGAAAGCCCAGCTCAATTAGCCCTATTCACTGAAGTGCTGGAGAGAGATTTTACAGAGTTTTCTTGGAAGTCCTGAACTCCACTTACTGTGGACGGCTGCATGGAGACACGTCTTAGCGGTGTGCCTGTATTACTGGGGACGTGCCCATACAGAAAATAGAGTAGGAAAGCAAGCTATAATAGGCTTTTTCTTCCTATATAGCAATTTTAATATATTTTATTTTTTTTACTATGACAGGTAAATTTTGGCAGAAACACTGACAGGATGACAAACCACGAGAAAAAGACTAGGATTTCTATGTAGCCTTTGCCATACAAGCCTGGGCTGAACTGGCTGAACAGTTGGTATGGATACGTACACACACTGTCACAATCTCCCTCTCCTGTGATCATTCCAGCTTCTGCAGCAGGCTGGCTTCCCAGGTAATGCTGTGTTTCTTTGTTTCAGTAGGAAATTTTTTTGTTATTATTGTTATTCTTAACCCTGAACCCCAACTCACCATCGATATTAAGCATCATCTTCCACATGGCAGGTCGAACAGACTGATGGAACCCAAACCAAACCTCCCTACCCCCACCCAAGGGGTGGTCGTAGCCTTCTGGAGCTGAGAAAAAGGAGCGGCCCACAGGGGTGTACCTAGGGAAAAACAGGACCACACGGTTATGCTGCTGCTTTCTGAATAAAAAAAATTCTATAATGTAGATTGTAACACACAGCAGCATTATTTTATTGAAATTCTGTGCCTAGAACCAAGTTTAAACAATACACTCAGAGTGGTGACATTCCCATTGCAGTGTTTTTAAATTTAGACAAAAGATTTACTAGTTTTAGCAATGCACAACCACTTTCAGCTTTTCAACAAATGAAGAACTAAGTTACTTACTCTTCCTGATCTTCCACTTCAAGAAAATATAATCTCCGTCACAGCAGGTTCTGTACAGCAGCACTGACCCTCAAATAGCATTTTGCATGTTTAACTGGAGAACATCTGAACACAACGCACACCGAGAGAAGCAATAGCTACGGTGGAAACAAGGAACTAGAGAAACTAATGTTTCGCTCTCAGGTAGAAAACAGCTGCTAAGGAACCTCCACTCCTCCTCACGTTTGTTGATGGACAGACATCAGGACAGAGGTTAACATCTTTCATGTTTCTTTGAGATCCAGGTAACTGAGGAACTGGCTTCCATAAAACCACAAGCTTTTTTGGTTTGTTTTTTTAAGAGTCAGTTAGAACCAATGAAAAAAAACAGGTCAAAGCCAGCCTGCTGTCTAACGCCAGCAATCAGACTTTAATAGTAACTTTCATTGACAAAATAAAGCAAAATTAATT
>JAOXJM010000009.1:1941442-1951777 GCA_026413425.1 Tringa solitaria | reverse complement strand
CCAGCAATCAGACTTTAATAGTAACTTTCATTGACAAAATAAAGCAAAATTAATTTGGCCTTCTCTAATTTTTCAGGGTTCTGAGATAAAGAATAAGGGACTTTGTTAGGACAGGTATCTAGTCCTGATTGTGTATTTAAAACGCAAGAAGCACATTCCCTTGATGGGTACATCAATGAATTAAAAAGAACAGTGCTTTTAGACAGTCACTACCACCAAGCACACAATACTTGGCTCCACTTGAGCAGAAAACGTGAAAGAAGTGCTATATCATACTATAACCTCTCCGTATTTCAATTAAGGCCTATTGTAAGTGTCTCCTGTTATTTGATCTTTTCAAATACATCCATCACCTGCTCTGGAGTTTAAACGCCTATGGAAATACACACTTCTACACCATTAGTGCCAACCTTCCCAGTTCAGCCATTACCAGCTGCACGCTTTCTTTGCACACTCGCTTTTTCTTTCCGCCTGGGAAGAAAGAGGGGTGAAGGTCTCCTGGCGGGGCACTTCAGGCAAAGACAGAGTGCAGAAGACAGTGAACCTACTTCATGGAGGGCAGGTGTCGTAGCACCACATCGACGGCGTGGACAGGGTTAGTGCTGATGGGTTTGTCTAGTTCCAGAGGCTCAGGCAAGGTTCTTCCTGTCAAAACTTCATGCAGCAAGTGCCAGCTCACCCGGGAGACAAACTTTATGGACACTTTGAAGGGACGATCTTTTCCACCTTCTCCCGGTAACGTCACATCCAAATCCACCTGGATGGGGGAGGAAAAATAATTTAAAAGCAGCTGCTTAACTTCTACTCCTGTAGCCTTGAGCTTTTGGTCCTTCCCATAACTGGGCCAGAGGCTCAAAAGCTCAGATATTTAGGACACAGCACACTGATAAAAGTACATTATCACACACACAAAGTAAACAGAACTGGGTCCTCACCAAGCAGGCGAGGATCATGTAACTTTTTATCATCTTGAATCAGAAAACTCTTCATTCCAGAGAAATCGTGGTTTGTTTGTTTAAGTAGTACTTCATCATAAGATAATGTATTACAGTCTGTAAAACTGAGTTATTTAATAGATTTTGCTGTAGAAAGAGGCTACTAAATTCTAGGGGAGGTTCTAAATGCAACTATTTCATGTACATTTACAGACACTGGAATTTGCAGAAAACACATTAGAAGAACCCCATTTCAGTACAGATACTGTAAGATCCTCTCAGGTTTTTAGAACTCAGCAATATTAAAAGCTGTGCTTGTTTCTTTTTCTTTCCTAAGCAGCTTTCCCCCCG
This sequence comes from Tringa solitaria, assembly GCA_026413425.1. NCBI lineage: Eukaryota > Metazoa > Chordata > Aves > Charadriiformes > Scolopacidae > Tringa > Tringa solitaria. Next base: position 1,950,491 of record JAOXJM010000009.1, on the reverse strand, counting down.
TTACCTTACCCCAGTAGTGGCCACAGGAAGCGGGTTGGCTGTATAGAGGCTTCTTTTCCCATCATAAACAGGTCTACGGTCCCCAAATATTGTCACTTTAAAATGCTGCACCATTGAGTCCACCACCTCCCTAGAAAAGTTGATAAATACATTGAGAATGTTTTCAGAGAAGTAGCAGACTGGAACTGGCTCCCACACACGCTGTGTTTTGTTGAAGTAGTTTCAACAAACATACTACTCAAGTGAATTATAGAACACCCACTGCTATTCCAAAAAGGTGCTTCACATACTTCAGTGAAAATAATAGATAAATATTAAAGAATCAAATCATAATCAAGGCAAACGCTCAAATCCTGGAAAATACTGTTACTGAAATAATTTCAGAAAGTCCTAGGAACGACTGAGGCCATTGTATAACCTTTATTATGGAAAACAAGGACACACTTACCTTGGAAAAACCCACAAGCCAGTATTATGAAAAACTAACGCAAACTTACAGCAGAAAGCTATGCCAGCTCCTGAAGCAGCGGTTAATTGTACTGTCTACCTGGTAAGGTTCTTCTGCTCTTCAATTAACAAGAGATTTCATTTCTGCCTACATTGTATATAAAAATAAGGTACCCTAACAAAAAAGCCTTAGCTTTAAGTCTGTAATAATCTGAGTTTTTACAACAAAATCAAGTCATAATGCTCAGATTTTAAGCTACATCAAGACTATATCTGCTTCAGTCAGTTCCTCTGTTGCTTAAAAACCTCAGTATTGTATAATTTACAAGACAAATTTCACCTTCTTACCTGTTCACCCTCCGAGGACACTTATCTGGTTTGATATCCACCTCATAGAGGTAGACATCAATCTTTGGGATTTCAACTTGGAAGCAGTTGGCCAGCAGTTTAATGGGTTTGCCCATGGTGCCATAGCCAGGACGCCTGGGCACCATGAGCAGGGGCTGCGCCCCGACGGGTCCTGCGAAAGAAAAAAGCATTCCCCCGTTAGAAGACAAGCACAAGGGCCAGGCTGTGTCACAGAGGTACCAGTCGCTTACATTTCAGCAGTTTAAAAATACTGGTGTGTGCATTTGTGCACACATGGACTCGTCTCCCACCGAGACTCACTAACATACTCCCTTTCCCAGTCTCAGACAACTGCTTCCTCACCAATGAGTTTCAGCTCCTGTGATCAGCAGGAATAAAATCAGGAGATTTCCCAAAGAAACAAAAAAAAGTGTGTTTTTCCTTGTAACACTTTGCTACTGTGGGAAGCCTTTCTGTCACCAAACCTCAAAAAGTTTTACAAGTCTTTTCTGAACACCCTGCTAATAACAAAGTCGCCACCGAATAAAAAAATACGATCGCAGTCCTGGGCTGATGGATGTTGTTTGTGATAAACTGTTAATTTTATTTCCATTATTAGCTTAGTCTGGGAAGACCGATTATTCTTGAACTTCACTGGCTGAACATGGATGAAGAGTAAAACCATTCCCTCCCACCTAACTGTGCTGATAACGCTGATTGACCAGAACAGGAAAGACTCAGATTAAGACACAGGATTGTAAAACTCCTGATCACTGATATAGCAGAGAACACCCATCGCTTCTCGGAGAGACCACCAAAGTCCACAATAAGAGACTGGTGCTTTGAAAGTCAGCTAAACACGCCTGTCTAGTAATATATGTCATATTCTCATCTGGTTATCCATCTCATCACCCAGATGAGACTCCTCAGCTCAAGCCCTGGGTTACTCATGCCTTTACAAAGCCAAACACAGTAGTAAACACAGCCCACTCTCAAGAATTTCTACTGGTATTTCCCCTTAAAAACACCTCTTTCCAGTCAAGAAACAACAACAAAACAAACATGCTTTGTAGCTGGAGTTTTAAAAAAATTACTCATCCTACAAATGTCATGATTTACAGAGCTTTTGATTAAGTTCGTTAAAAGTTCTCCCCTCTCCTCCTACTCAGTGACGCAGACAGCAATTCCAGCCCACTCGTTTTCATAGAAGAGTTAAAATGTCAAGTGCTGGTAAAAACGTCTTATTTGCCTTTTGATTAATCTCCACCATTCCTGGAAAAAAAAATATCACATTATCTTGAAGAAAACCATGTACCGAGAATAGGTGAACATCAAAGCCGAAGTTCCACTGTAACATTTGTCTGGCTCTACCCAGAAACCGACCAAAAATTCTGAGAGGGTTTGGCTTCCAGCCCTAAGATAAAACAAAAACATAAACCAAGCAGCATCCTTTAAAACACCCTCACAGACTATGCTTAAGCAAAACTTGTTGCAAGCATCTGTTCTCTTCAACTTTTTCTTCATTTTAATACTGCCACGGGAGTAGAAGCAGCTCTACGATTTACTCCAGATAGATTTTCAGAATATAAGCATGTGCAAAAGTTACTACCAAACATCTGAGTGACACAAATGACTCAAGAGATTATTTTAATATTACAAAGACATGGATGTCATAGTTTATATTTAGTTTGTATCTGTGGGAAAAGCTAACAAAACTGCTGAAATAAAGACAATGTTAAAAAGCTCGCTATATTCAGTTCCTGAGTGAGGGTGCACCCAGAGCCCTGGCTCATGGAAGATGCTCTGCCCAAAGCCGAGCACATCGGGGGGGGGTCTCCAGCCTCCGCGCCCCCGACAACAGCAGGGAACAAACCAAGGAACCCCGGGCTGTGAGACAAAGGCTCCTTCCCTCCCTGTTTCAGCGGCACTACACATGGGAACAGCTCATCCTTCAGGAAATTAGAGCCCAGATTCTGGCAAACAGGAATTTGGCCAATTACCAGTTTGGCAAACAGAAATGACCAACAGCTGGTTGTCGTGCAGGTCCTACACACTATTCAGGAAAAATTTTTAAGAGTCCAGCCGATTTTGCTACGATTGTGTGTGATACACATGTTCCCTTGGACAAGTTCACTTAAAAACAGGAGCGTGTTGTAACTCAATTCCGCTCTCACTGGCCAAACACACGAGCACCCACTCAGAATATCCTGCTTTCAAAACACACCCAGTTGCCAGATCGCACGTTGTGAAAGTCTGTGTCACTGGCTTCAAACCTGTGACTCAAAACCCAATAAAACATAAATAAGAAGCGACTCTCCGAGGACAGCTCCTGCTCCCGTATCGGATCCGTGACTCAGCCTCATGCCTGAGCCCTGTGTCAAGCTCACGGAAATAGAGACAACAACCAAAAATGCTAAAAGCAGTATTATTCTCAATAGCCCAGAACGGCTGTGAGTGGCAGACGCATTCCCTCGTGTTATTTAACCACTGCAAAACCAACGTCATTAGTTTCAGAAATCCTTGTGGAAGCCTCACCCTGCAGCGGATGGGGGGGCTGGTTTCCCAGTGCCCCCAGAGGAGCAGCTCCTCACTGCCCAGTTGCCCATGAGAGATCTTCTAGAGGAGAAACTTGTGTTTAGAGAAACCATTACTCCTCTGCCACTAGTCCATTTGGACTAGATGATCTCAAAGGTCCCCTCCAACCCAGACAATTCTATGACTCGGACAGCAGATGTATACACATGCCTAGTATGCTCTTAAAATGCCAAAAAACCCATAAACCAAGTCTGTTTGCCACATCAGAATTGCCCCCAGCTCATAAACTGAGGTAAGGAAAGTACCCAAAATCGACAGTCCGCTGATGTGTAACCCAGAAAAATGAACACACGGATGGGAACTAAAACTGACGCTTCAGACAGATTCTTGGGAGGCTTTTCTACCGCAAGGGAGTACGGTTGAAGAAGACACAGGATCTGCCACTAAGTAACTTGAAGCTCCTGAATGTACGGTTCCTCATTAGGAAACATACTGGGAAAATCTGCAGAGAAAATATTTAACTAAGTATTTAAATCAGTGAGAACACAAGATAGAAAAAAACCCAAATCTCTTCAGGACCTAAAGGTATGTCCATTTATACATCATCCTTCCCTGCATTGCTGAGGTCATTATTTATCACCATCCTTCAGCAACGTGGGAAGACTTTTTTCTCCCAGGTGGACGCTCGATAGAGGAGTAGAAGCAAAAGCCCTTGCAACAGGCCTGCAAAAAAATCCAGTTCTGAACCAGGAAAGTTCCATCCCCTCCAGTCCCCAGTGGCAAAGGGACCCAGCTTTGCTCCCCCACACCGCCAGCAGTCTGTGTCTCACACCCACCACCTCTCACGGGGACACCAGCGGGCAGCGGTGCCAGGCTGGGGACGGGTAACCCACGTCCCGACACCACGAGAGACCGACGACGTTTAGAAGAGCTTTGCCGATATTTAATCCAATATTTGAAGAAACCCCAGAAAGAGATGAAAAGGGAATTGTCGCTTTTATAGGATCTAATAAGAAAACTAACAATTCAAAACTTAAAAATAATTTTGCTGAAATGGAATAAGCGTATTTTTTATGAAATACGTTCTGAAGAAAAAACTCATACCAATACTACTTTTTTCAAAGAACTAAAGTTTGGCATAACGTTAAAAATATGTGGACAAAGAAATCGATTTCAAGGGCGGTTTTGCGGCGCCTCCGCCAACAGAACCATTTACTCCCACCAGAACCCGAAAGGGGTGGGAACTCGCCGTATCCAGCTCCACAGGTTGAACATTCCCATTCAAGTCAGACGGTGTTGCAGACCAACAGGGAAGTCCCTCTAAAGCTTTGAACGAGCTCTGAATCGAAACCTTTTCTCCTGGGGAGCTACAGCTGCTCTGATGCGGAGGGAGGGCAGCGCAGGCGGCGGTGGCACGGCACGGCATGGCACGGCACGGCACACGTCTGGCCGGCATCCAGCCCGGGCTGCGCAATACCTAGCTACCATCGTCGCAACGGAGCCTGAGCAGAAAGAGCAGAAGCACAGAAACCTGCAAATACTTTCAACAAACCGCTTTACCGAAAACTGCAGCTTTTGGCACGCAGGAGAGCTTCACAGCATGAAGCAAAACACTGATTTCTAGCGAGGTGCTAATAGAAAATACAGATTTCCTTAGGGATATCAGTACCAAGCTTCCAGCAAAAAAAAAAAAAAAATCCCCTTTCCTGCTGTGGCCTTCAGCACTGTAAAACCAAATAATATTAATGGATGATCACTTCGTAGTTTTATTTGTGTTTATAAAACAGTTCTAAATCTCTAATTGGATGGGTGACTGAGCAGCCTTAGAAACATGATAGAGGACTTCCCAGGTAAAATATGATTTAAGCTCTGGCTCAGTCACACACGGCAGATTTGTGTGATGGATCTATCCCAGACCGAGGGGAACAGCTCTGCCTGGAGCGGGGAGAGGATGGAGGGGGAAAAAAGATTCCCTTTCAGAGGGCCCCCGGCCTCTGCTTGGACTCAGAGGCCCAGCCTGTAGAACTCAAAAGAAAATCCTATCACTACCAAAAAATAAGTTAATTCTAGATTAAAAAAATAGGTAGGGAAGATTCTATTTAAATGTTGAGTTCAATAATCGAGCTCCTTCCTTATGCCAGAAATCAGGAATTGCCTTATTTCCGCAGCTGCAGCCTCGCTGGGTGGCATTACATTATTTATGAGTAATGCAATCCACGTTTTCTAAACATTCCTACTCACAATTTAGGCTTTTTTTTTTTTAAGGTCTCAGATATTAAGTCATGTTAGAACTCATCAAAAGCCAGCGTTTCGATGCCATGCTCAGCGACAGCCAACTGCACAAGTAAGTACTAGTGCGCTAACTTGTTCTGTCCTAACGAACTTACAGAACGCACAGTGAAGAGTTTTGGAAGCATTTACAAGGTAATAAATGCTCCTGAACCATTAAAAAAATCTAACCATAAAGAACTTGAAGCTTAAAAAAGCTGTTTATGTGCCCACTGTAAAGTTAATACCCAACTGCTCCAGGAGAGGAGAACAGGGAAACCCACAGAGGCTCTTCCCTCGGAGGCGCTGCCAGAGCCCAGGGGGTGAAGGGGCCCCGTCCCTCTCGCTGTGGCAGATACACCCCCACATGCCACCAGAAGAAAACTTTACCAACATCTACTTACATTTACACTAAAAAAAAAAAACTACTTTGCAATAAAAGATGCAATTCTTGATGCACTACATTGTATTTCCCCGGTTTTATATTTATTGTTTTGAAAACGACTTAATTCCTCCTCCTTACCCACTAACTCTGAATTCCCATTAGGGAGAGAGGGAAGGTGCCGTCCATCTACCTGCTGTTGAGGTTCCACATTTAAGGTGTAAGCAGTTTCCCTTTTTCCCATTTACTATCTAAAAAATACCTAAGAGCAGAGCAGTAGGATCCGAGACACAGTTACATCTCTCGATGTAGAGCCATGCCACCAGCAAGACCCTGGCAGAATAAAATGCAGTTTTTAACAGCTGCTAAACAGAGGTTTTTTTAAACGTAATACTAAAAGGTACGTTACATCCAAACAAGTTCTGCATGTGAACAAAATTGAAAGCAGCAATAAATGCATGACGAATGTCACCGTTTTCACAAAAAAACACACTAGAGCACAAAGAAGTGAGAAACTGTGGCTGAAGAGCGTTAAGGACAAAACAGAGTCGTGTCCAACTCTGGCTTCTCGGTAACTCAGAGGGAAATGCTTTGACGGGGGTCTGGTCAAATAGCCCAGTCTAACCAGAAAGAAAAATTCCTTCGGTTATCAATTATCCCTGATCACTTGGCAAGTCACCCTGCCTGCTGCCACGTCTCGCTCCAATTCAGTACAAGTATTAGGACCGAATGAGCTGAATTTCCAGGCTTTCTGGGAAGATCAGAACACACAGATGCCGTGGTGGCTCTCCCAGGCCACTGCAGGATGGGCTGAAGCTGCACACAGGGGGTGTGCTTAAACACATACCAGATAAACCATATATTCCTGTAATTTCTTTACTTTTTATTGGAAATTAATTAGCTGAATAAATATCCCAACACCTTTACCACTAAGGAAGTAAAGTTACGAGGATGAAAGAATTTGTAAAGTTCATAGTGTGAGTCAGTTTCCACTGCAACTCCAGAGAGAAGTTCCACTGCAAGCCTAGCACACGTGGTCAGGAACAGAGTAACTTTTGAAGGCACTTATGATTCATTCCCCTTCCCTCCTCTACCCCACCCACAAAAACATAACTTCTAATAGTGCTCCCAAATCACCGCTCTTTACGCAGAAAGAGAAAAGCAAATTGGCAGAATCTCATCTGCCCAAAGTTTGTCTAAAACAGCTAGCAGAGGATGGGAGATGTCTGTGGTGCTTCATTAAGAACACACTACACTAGAGCCAAGAAATCCCAATTTGACACCTACCACAAAAAGCTGTGAACTCCGAAGGGACAATTTATGAAAGGGAAATGAAGACACACAGAGAGCAGTCCAACCTGACTCAGTTACACCACAGAGCACCTTCAGTTCCTTGGCAGCACCGTTCCAACACACCTGCCTTTGGGAAGTTTCCTTAACACTCTCCCGGTGTGACGGATGACACTGAATTCCATCTTTTACAAAACACTGCTTTTACTTCACCACCTATGATGCCCTGGCACGCGCCTCCATCCCCCGGTACCCCAGGTACACTCACGATCCCAGCTCTGTTTCCCCACTTTATGTCAGAGACTTTGCTCGTTTTGTCCCTGCATTTTCCCTTCACACACACAACAGGAAACACGTCTCACTGTCCTTCTCCCTTTTAGGACAGAACTTTAACCCTTCTTTGCTGCCCCAAGGATGGTTTGTGTCCTCCTGTACTAGTTCTGGTGTCCGATGGCCAGAAGGTTCCCTGAAATATGGAGTGTTAACACCACACTTCACACTCCCCTCATTACACAGCGGACATGGAACGAAACATCCACCTATTTATCATGAGACAAATAGAATTGTACCAGGTTACAATTAAAGTTTATTTAATGCGGGTGGTTTAGGAGCATACCATCTGAATTCCACCAGACCGCTAAAAGCCAGCATCTTCCTGAAATGGTTTCAACTCCACCATGTACCTCATTAAGCAGGGACACAGCTTAGGTGGCAAGTTCTTCCGGCCAAATCCATCATTAGCTTAAATCTCCCTATCGGTTACAGCCTCGCGTTTTCAGTACCTGTGGCACCTCCTGAAGTGACAGAAATGGAATTCCAAGGGGCTCCAACATTCCCTTTGCCATCCAGCTATGGCACGAGGTGCCGACTAAACACTGCCCAAACCCCAACTCTCCTTCCACTTCTCTGTCAGGTTCCAAGACAAATTTGTTGGATGAACTGAAGCAGAAGTTCCTTCTCCAACTCTCGGAACACCCTGCAAACCCCCCCGCTTACAAACACCGGCATCTGCTTCCTGCGGGAAAGGATCAAACCACCGAAGGCCAAACCGTAGGGCTCCCGGTGCGGGGCGGCGCAGCAGCACCCCCGGAGGTGGGGGGGTATCACCCTTAAAATCCTCCTGCCCCGCGAGCAGCACAACGGCTACAGAGCTCCTACCTGCCCGGTGGAACATGCGGAAACGAGCAGTTCCCGGTAAGTGCCCGCGCCGCCGGTGAAGGTTCCGTTTCCGAGGCGGCATCTCAGAGTCACCATCACAGTTACAAGATTATGCAAGCCGGCCTACAGCCGCTGCCTGGGAACGCTCCTTATGAAATACAATAAATTCATTCCCTACCGGTTTCGGCGCAGGAGCGGCGGCAGCAGCGCAGGACGCGGTGCCCGGCCTGCCCCGGTTACCGGAACCGCACTGCAAGGGCTCCCCGCGCCCGGCCGGCGGGGCAGAACCTCGCCCCCCCGCTTCAGCCACCAGGCGAACCCGCACGGCCTCTCCGCCGCTCCCGCCAGGGCAGGCCGCTCCGCCGGGCCGAGAAGCAGGGCTGGCCCGGGAGAACCCCCGCTCCGGGCGGGCGGCGGGGGCGGAACTCCCCCCCCACACCACCACCCCACCGGGCCGCAGGGCCCAGCCCCGCCGGGCCGCCCTTACCGCCGCCTCCCGCGCTCACCTGCGCTGCCGATTTCCATTCATGGAGCTGGGCGCAGCCGCTGGGGGCTGCGGGCTTCGCCGCTCGGCCGGGCCCGGCGGCCGGCTCGGGGCTGTGCTGGGCTGTGCTGGGCTGG
>JAOXJM010000009.1:1930033-1941220 GCA_026413425.1 Tringa solitaria | reverse complement strand
CCGCCGGAAGTCCCGCCCCCGCACGCCGGGCCCGCGCGCCCTTTCCGGGGGGCGGGGCTTCCGGGCGGGTACGCGCGCGGGGAGCGAGGCGGGACCGGAAGTGGCCGGTGCGGTCGCTCGGCAACGAAGCGGGCGGCGGGAGCGGGGCCGGGCCCCAGTCAGTGGCGGCTCCCGTGGGTCGTGTCAGTGCGGGAAGGACGGGGCCGGCCGTGCCCCGGGGCCGGACATCGGGCCCGCACCCGCCGCCCCCACCGGAGGGGCCGGAGGCGGGCGCCTGGGAGGTGACAGGGCTGGGGTTTCCCGTTACCCGGGGGTTTCCAGCCGCCCCCGGCCCGCGGCTGCCCCGCGCTCTCCCTCTTCCCCAGCGCCCCGCGGCCGTCGGGCGTACCGGGGCATGAATGGGGGCGTTCCTCTGCCCGTCCCGCGGGTTTTAACGGTGCTTTTAATTATCTTTTGCCCGAGATTGGGTTCCCCAATTGTGACCAAGCAGCAGGGGCTGAAAGGAGCGAAATAGCCCCGTGCAGGTGGGGAAGCAGCTCAGAGGTACCGGCTCGGCCGGGTCTCTGTTCCCTCTTCCCCAAAAAGGCCCATTTTTCGGTAAGAACAGAATATCGAGTTGTCCCAGCGGGTGAGGGCTGATCCTTCTGAAGAAGCGATGTCACCTTTCCCCGTGGCGAGGGGGGTATTTCTCCCCAAGCCAACCAGCCGGGGAGGTTTGAAGAACCAGAACTTTGGGGCAGTAGAAAAGGAGAATCTGAATCCAGATTTCAGAATCGTCATTAAGAATCCTGGAGACTGAGAGTTAAATGAGTCTTAAAAAGTGTAAATTTCGTTATCGGGCAAGCGACGCAGGGAGGATTCTAAACCCATGCAGATTAAAAGGAAGCTGTTAAAGAGTATTTCCTTAATTGAAATCCTGAGAGGGAAGAGGAAACATGATCACGAGATGAAGCAGATAACGGCGGCGGGAGACACCTCTGCCGGAGGGACATCGGGGAAGGCGAGAGGCTCCGCTCCTGCGGGTCAGGACGAGGTAACCGGAACCCGGGCCGGGGCTCGGATGCCCATCTCAGGCTGGAAACCAAGGAGCACAACCTCTTTCCCAGGACCTGGGAACCAGCTGCACAATTTCTTGTGGCGTCTCTCCATAGGAACAGCCCCTGGGAAGTGCAGATTTACAGAGTAGGATGTAAGGGGAAGGTGGTTTAACCCCAGAAACGGCCAGGGGACGTGTGTGGAACCCACAGAGACGCTCAGTTCAGCCCATTCGGCACGCCACAGCCCAAGTCAATTAGCTAACGAGCACGTGCATGCCATTAGCAAGCGCTTCCTTAAAATTGCTGAGCGTTATTCAAACCCCCGCAGCCACAGCTCCGCTGCTAAATAATTCATCGTCTGCAGGTACGAGGATACACGTTTGTGAGGTAAAGTCCAGAGGAGGGGCCCTGGGACACACCATCAGCTGCAGGGCCTTTGCAAGGAATTCCAAGGCAAATATAAAACATGATGCAGCACAGAAACTCTCAGGATTAACCCCAAAATCTCTCCTTAAAGCACCTGGGAGCCAATGGCCTTTTGCAGCCCCCGGAGCACAGGAGGCGGCTGGGGAAGAGGTGCATTTTGCTGAACGCTCTGACGTTTAATTAGCCAAGGAGCTCAAATGAAGTCAATTCTCAGCCGGATGAATAAAGAGCGGAATGGGCCGCCCTATTCCACCAACTCTTAAGCACGGATGCGTTCGCTGAAGCGTTTCATTGAATTGAGATCTGGAAAGGGAGGGGGTTTGGATCCTCCCCACGGTACCAGCGTTTCACCCCTCGTCCCCGAGCCCCTCTGGGTGAGCGGCCGGGCCCGTCCCCACACAATCCGGCGCAGCAGCCTCACCCCAACGTGTTCACATTGCTTTTATTTAGGTCTTCTGCCAACAGTTACAGGGTAACAGACACTTGGGACTGCAAAGTCAGAGTTGCAAGCAAAAACCAGGACCAAGGCAAAAAAATAATTAAAAAAAAATCCACAAAGGCAATCAAATCAAATCAAATATAAATACAATGTTCTGGAGCTCTTTAATCATACCATTGTCTTTAATAGAGTGGTGGTTATGATCTTACAGTATTTTCGTTTGGCCTAATCCAAAGATTTTGTTACTCTTTCCCAGTCTTAATTCCACGCATACAAAAAAAACCCCCAACTGATATTCAACCTTTAAAATATAAGCCATATTTTCTTAATAAAATAAGTTTTGTGCTGCTGCTTGTTTAGTCAGTTCTGTACATCAACTGCTCACGGCTATTTAACAAATGGACCATACAGAGCTCAAGCTAAAGCGAAAAAAAAAAACCACAAGAAAAATAACAACCCAAAGGGAGTGTCCTGCGAACACCCCAGGTACAGTTCCACACTTGCTCGTATAAAGGAGGTACGAAAGGGGCTAGAAATTGAACACAAAAGCACTGGAGTCCCGTCAATTTTCTTTCACAACTATTGAAGTGCAAATCACTCAGGCAAGATATGGATTTCACTTGTTTATTGCTGTCCTGCTGTCTGGCTTCCCTTCCCGAAACAATCACATTCTTTTATTTCACGCTAATTTTCCAAGAAGAAAACCTTCCACGAGGCAACGTTGAACGCTTGGGCTCTCGGACACAAGACATCGGGCCGTGGGATCCGGAGCATCCCGACCGCCCCCGCAGCGCTGGGCAGGGGGAGATCTGCCCTCCCACCCCCCACCCCCGGCACCCTCAGAGATGAGACAAGAGAAAGAAACAGCATTCAACGACCCGGGTACATGGGAGTCACTCCTCTTCCTGCAAAACCGCCTGCCCTGGCCACATCTGCAGCTGGAGAAGGAACACGTGGAGAAGGCAGAGAGGGGGGAGCCATTGGGGTGTCCGGGGAGGGGGGGCTGTGGGTAACTACAAATCCTGATGTGTGTGGGGGTAACACCTAGCTGCTACGGGTAGCAAAACGCACAGCACCTCAACATGCAGTTACTGGTTCGCATCTCGGCCAAGAGCAGGGTGGAACTGCTGCGTGGAGGGTGCGGTGCACAGTCCGTCAGAGAAAACATGCGGGTAACGCAACCCCCTCCTCAATCTCTGCAACAGGGAAAGAGGGTTTAAAGGGCACAGCAGCTACTGAGTTTGGCTTTTTTTTTTTTTTTTATTTATTCAAAACCATGAAAACCCAACGCAGAGGGTGAAATAAGGGCAGAACAGGATCTGCAAGTCAACAGCTGAGAGTTTCAGAAGCTGTGAAGCTTTTGTGTAGTTAAAATTGCTGTTAAAAGTAGGTGCTACATCAGCAAGTCTTCATTCATAGTTCCCTATGAACAGCCACCTTACAAATGAGTGCAAATCTTAAAGGTCCATTTTACATTTCAAGTCTCAAGGTTAAAAAAAAAAAATTGTTACAGAGCAACAAGCTGTTTCTGTAAATGCCCACACTATCTCTTCTCAAATGGTTAAAAACGGCATGTGCAATGCCACAGCTACTAAAAGACAGTTCAGAATTCTAGACCCAACTAAAACACTAAAATAAGAACTAGAAACCAAAATACCTCTGCCCCCCGCTGCGGAGCAGCAGCCGGGTGCTTCCCGTGGCGATGCTGGTGAACAAACTGATCTGCGGAGAGAACCTCGACCTTCCCCCCGACGGAATTCCCAGCGAGGGGCTTCCTAACGGGAGGCGCAGCCCCTCCCGGAGCGTCTCGCTTTCAATGAGCACAAGCCAGAGTTCTGCGGGTGGGATGGGGGGTGCTGGACTGGTGTCACTATGCAGGCACTTGTGTAGAGGAATGTAGGCTTCTCACGTTGACCCTTAGTGTTGAGGCGTTCCCTACGCTCCAAAAGCCTCCCCTAAGAGTTGGCCACCCCACTGGCCACCGCCCGCTCCCCTCCCCGTCACCTTGCGGAGATACAGCAGTGGAGGTTGACACAAGGTGCAAAGGAGAATATGAACCAAACGCTCGTTAAGTCTCGAGGACAAAACAGGACTGTGCTAAAGGTAGGATCTTCACAAACCGTGACATCGGTGGGCTCAGCACTTAGTTTGCATAGCAGAGTGATGTCTTCGTTTTTCACAGACACGTTGCCCAAAAAGAAAACGGGTAGAGTGAATGCCCGCTGCCGGGAGAGATCAACGGGCCGACACGACCGGGGTGGTTTCTCATGAAGGCAAGGCAAGTTTAAACGTCAGGAAGTACAAAACAAAAAAGGTGTGCTTCTGTCCACGGGCAGCGCTGGCGGTGACCTGCCGGGGACACGCGGTCACGCTCGGCAGAGAAATGATCACAGAGCTCTTCCCTCTCAGAGCTCGGCAGGAGTGTGCGCCTCGGGTTTTTCTCTCGAAGGAAGCGCTTGGGCACACTTTCATTTAAAAAAAAAAGAAACCAAAAACAAAAACCCAGATAATCTGCCCGCGTGATACCGGTAACGAGTTGCTGCTACCGCCCTGCTGTGCACAACGGTCATTCTGTGCAGCAAAACGAGTCTGAAAAGCAGTCACTGTGTTACTGGGGGGAAAAAAGGCTTTTTTTTTTCCCCGTTACAAACACAAATCAGTTTGAGTTTCCCCCCCGACAAGAACAAGGATTTCATCATTCTGACTAAGGAACAAATCTGGTGTGCTTTCCGAATAATAAAAAAAACCAAAACCCAGCCCTGTGCATGAGATCGGTGATACCACGACACGACGAGCAGCAAAACCTAGCAGCAGAGAGGGGGGGTCGGAGGTGCCGGAGTTGGGGTACTTGGGAAAAGTACCAGACTTGGGAAAGCGGCCGGCCCCGGGCAGACACGTGGGGAAGGCGGGCGGGAGAGGGGTGCGGGGCAGCACCCGGCGCCGCACGGGCCGCGCTCGGGAACCCTCACGGGGCAGGAAACGTTGGAAACCTCTGGCGTGAGCGCACGGGCTCGGGAAGTGCGGTGATGTAAACTCTGAGCGTGTTAATGACTCGTGTATTTTGGCAACAGACTCGGTATCGTATAAAAATAATGTTTAGTAAAAAAATCCCGGTGTCCATCATAAAAATTCAGGAAAAAAAAAAAAAAAGAAAAAGAAAAAAAAATGAAAAAAAATCGATAGCAATTTCTGTCCTCATGGGATGAAGATGCCCCCATTTGTCAGAAACAGTTTTAAATAACAAGTAGTACATTGGAAACAAAAATGGGTCAGCAGCCATTAAACGTGTCCTGTATGAAAGTGCACATCTTTCAATGGAGTTTAACCACCATGAGGTCGGGATCTAACACAAACTGCAACTTAGGACCATAGAAATTAACTCCTTCCGATGGAAATATGGACCACCATCAAGACGAGATTACTATTTTCCTTACAAGATTAAAAACATTGAAATTTTGCAGCATCGTAGTAAGGCACTCACCCATGGAAAAGTCTGTGACTGTTGCTTCAAGTGGCAGCAGCGAACTAGCTTTTAACACGAGGAAGACAGTTCTCAGTTCTGAGCTAAGTGCTAGGGTGCCTTACATTATATGGGGGGGAATCGTTCAGGGGCAGGGGGGACCTGTTAGTGTTAGAATTCTCCTATAAACTAGTTGGTTTTTTTTTCCCCTTAACCCATTAAAGCATCTCATATTCTAAAATATTAGTTTTATAAATCTAGTTTTCTGTTTTAAGGCTCTAAAAATCCCCTCCCCCCAACCCCCACAAAAAATACCTACCAGCGCCTGGTGGGCAACGGAGGACCAAATCCGCCAGTTCACAGTCAGGAGTCTATAGTATTGCATCTTAAAAATGAAAACCTGCTTCCGCCTCCTGGGAGTTTTATCCCTTTCCTTGAATGCCTTCATGTGGTTTGGTCAGGTCAAATTTTGCAAAGCCAGAAAAAATTAAAAAAATAATCATCGATCTCTTCCAATCCCACAAAGGTGTTGGATCTCTCTGTCCCGTGGTGCTGGTCTCCTGCCTCGAATCGACGCTGCCTGCCCTGCAGTGATTTCTCATTGGAAAAAAACCAAGGTGTCCCAATGCTTCCTTTTTTGTATGGCTCCTACAAATCTGAAAGCTTTCTTGAGTGAGGTAACAAAAGTTAGGCTTTCAAGCAAAGTACATGGTACGTAAAGTGTCCTGATGAACCTGCACAGCCTTCGCCAAGGCCTGGGGGTCTCTGCCGTTGCTCTGTCCGGATATATGGCTGCCCTCGCCACTGGAAATCAAGGAAATCACTGCATAATTATTTCATATTTTCCCTCCCAGGAACACTGAGAAACCCCCTTGGAGATCAGGGTCCCTGAGGGTGGGCAGCACAGCGAGACATCTCACCGCAGTATGGGGATACCCCATGTGCTGGTGACCATCCCTGGCACCGCAGAGATTCCGGCACCTTGAGGTGGCCGGTAACACTCAAACACCCCAGGGATGCTCCTCCAGGCCCGGGGTGAGCTCAGGGTGGGATTTGACCCTCCTTTACCCCCTGTTCCTCCTGGGCTGGGACCTAAGAGGACGCAGCTATGTGTGGGTCTGCCCCCGATCTCAAACACCGAGGCAGGGGGTCGCTGCCCCTGCCCGTCCCCAGGGTCTGCCCGTCCCCAGCAGAGCCCCCTCACCTGTCGTGCTCCTTGTCCACCAGATGGTACCGCGCTCGGAAGGCCACCAGCCGGGCGTAGTACGCCGGGGCCGGGATGGAGACGGAGCGGGTGCAGCGCACGTAGGTATGGCACAGCTGGTAGGTGAGGATCTGCAGCTCATCCGCGGTGAACCGGTTGTCATCCCACAGCACGTAGTAATGGGACGGCCGGCTCGTACCCTGGGAGGGCGAGGGGGCAGCGTGAGCGGGGCTGCCGGCACCCGGAGGCAGGTACCTCGCATCCTCGTCAGCCCTCCCCAGCCAAAACGACCCGGCAGGCAGGAGACGCGTCTGCCCCCCTCCTTTGGGAACCCCACACGTGTGCAGGTGCCACCAAAGCCCTTAGCACCGAGGTGCAAACCAGCATCAGCACAGCTGCCCCGTGCCCAGGCACTGCCATTGCTGTCACCCCCGGCCCACGGCATCCGTCCCCCACCGAACCGGGCCAGCTCCCGCCGTCCCCGCAGCAGGAGAGGAAGCCAAAAAGCCTCCCTTGCGGAAGCAGCTGTAGATAAAATGAGTGCAATTTTTTCAGTACGGTCTCTGACTAATCTTGGCTGCCTGAAGAAAGGCAGCTGCAGAGCACAGCGCCTGCTCCAGGGACGGCTGGCCCCGGCTCTCCCGCCCACAGCCAGACAACAGGTCCCTGCTGACGAGCGGGCGCCCCAGCGAGCCCGGCACGCTCAGCCGCCAGCTCACAAGCTGCTGAATTGGCTGCTCTGAAGGAAAAAAAATCTGAGAGGAGAAATCCTTGTCTCCAGGAGAGAAGCCAAGCCCGTGCCACATCCCGCAACAGCGGCGCCGGCCCCGCACCCGCTCGCCAAACCACCGCAACGGCAGCTTGGACCGAGCTGCCCAGGGCTCCGATGCCGGGGGGAGGCTGTGACAGGGTCAGGTCAGATGCACGAGGGTACAATCTGCACCAACAGCCGCAGAAAACAGGCAGCAGCACGAGCCAGCCCCGCAGCGCGGTACCTGAATGCCTGCATGACTGCACAGGTAGAAGTCGAACTCAAAGGGGTGGGTGATATTTGTATCCACTGTTGTTCCTGCTGGGATGTTCCCGCTCTTCCCGATCTACAGAGAACAGAGAGAGAGACCCAAGCACTGCAGAGTGTGGTTATTTCCAGCTGCCCAGAGCACCGTCGGGAACGCGCCTGCCCCGCACCAGGGCCATGGCACGGGGTGCCCATCCCAGCGGCTCGGTTTGAGAGCACCGTGCAGAGCTGCTCCCCCAGTGCCCGTTACAGGGGAACAGGAGCAGCTCATCCTGCCCTGCTCCCTGCCCCGACAGGCTCACTGACATCTTCTGTGAGCATGACACGGAGACAGAGCAAAGGGAAGGAAAGCAGGCAGGGTGAGGGCTGGGCACTGGCCCATCCTACTGTAGAAATGCGGATCCAGTGAGCAAAACTCCAGGGATCTCTGCAGAGCGTACATTAGAGCCTCTGCCGCGAGGTACTGGGGCTTTTGCACCCTGATCAAAAACTGTCCTCAGTCCCTCAGATTAAATCATCCTGCTCAGGCAGAGCCAGAGGCTGGTTAGACTCGATCTAACCACTAAATTTAGATCGAATCTAGGAAAAGCTACAGCAATCGGTGTCACAGCGCGGCACACACGAACAAGCTGTGAGCAAGGGGTTATTCATCCCATCACGTCAGCAGCAGCAGCTATCACCAAAACAACAGATGTTTTCAAGCTGACAGAGGCTATTTCAAGAGAGTCACCAGGATCATCAGCACCCAGTAATTCATAATAACAGCAAACAGCTGTCTGGGTTTCTAGAAGCAGCCTAATCCGCACGGATGCAGGAGGCAACCGAGCAGCACGTTCCATTCAAGAGCTCTCCCCTGGGCAGAGGCAAAGCTGTGGGGCTGAATCAGCCGCCTCCGGCCCCCACAGCACTCACCCTCTCGTTCTTGTCTGCGCAGAAGAGACGGGTGTGATGCCTTTTCTGGACGACGATGTAGGTGATGCCGGGCTGGTAATCCTTTTCCAGTTTGATGCAGGCGTCTCGGATCGCGAGGAGCTCATAGTGAAGGATCTGGAGAGATGAGGGCGCACAGAGTGAGGGGACCCCCCAGCACCCAGCCGTCCCCGTGCACCCGCAGGAGCCAGTGGAGCCTCACTGTCCCATGGGCTTCCACGGGGTCCTCACCTGTGGGAGCTGCCCCTCGGGAACGCCGTCACGGTAGAAGATGATCCTGGTGGGTTTGAAACGGGTGGATTTGTAGAACTGGATGAGGAGCTCCCTCACCATGTAGGACAAGTCCTCGATGATTTCCTGGCGAGGACGCTGGACGCGCACAGTGGCACAGTACCGGCTGGGGTGGGCGTCCATGCTGCCCACAACCTGCAGAGACAGGGACAGGCCAGGCCCATGTGTTACAACGGGAAGGACAGAGGGGACGTGGGACATTCCCAGCCTCTGACACCTTCCAACACCCACAGCTAGCCAAGCTCAGGAGATGGGACAGCAAACCCCGTTCAGGCAACCAGCACCCAAAAAAGACACCCCTGCTTGTGGTCACATTCTAGTTTCACACTCTGCCGTGCCCTTTGTGGTGTTTATGGGAATTTCCAGTGAGACAACTTAAGCTGGTGCCACCGAGTGATGTGGCTGTGGGGGCTGTCACTGCTCTGCCCCAGCTTCACCCCTCCTGCCTGAAAGCGGAGGGAAGAGGGGGGAGCGGGGCTGCCGTTTCCGCCTCCCTCCATCTCTCACTCCAGAGGTTTTTTGGCTTCCACGAAGCACTGTGTGACCCCAACCCTGCTCTGCTGTTTCACCAGGGCAACGACACCCCCAGGGTGCAAAACCCCACCTGCAGTTGCAACGCTGCTGCTGCTGCAGAGCTCGGTATCACCAGGGAGCTCCGCAATCGGCCGGTCCTTACCCATCCCGCTGCGGCACAACTGCCCGCCCCAGGCTGCCCAGAGAGCCCCTGCCCAGAAGGGGACGGAACCAGGCCAAGGTTTAGCTCGGAGCATCTGCCGGCACCACGTCCCTGCCCTCGCTCAGCCCCAGACGGCAGCGGTCGGTGCTGCCGCCTCCCGAGGACACGGCGGGGTTGAGTCACCAGGGGAGCAGGGGGTTCCCGTCACAGCCGGGTGTTCCGGAGGGGACACCTCACAGACGTCAGGGCAGGGAGGCCGAGAGCCGTCGGTTCCCGTCCCCTCGAGCGGAGGGAAAGCACCACAGACCCCACATCCTCAGCGGCACCGAGCCCGTTACCCCTGCCCTCAGCAACCGCTTCACTTTTGCTTCACAAAGGGAGGTTTAGAGTCTGGGATGCACCCGCGGAGCTGACGGGCCCAACAGAAATGTTTCCTTTGGCCTCAGCCACAGCCCCCCTTCTGCCGACTGATTAACACACACCAAGGACAAGACCAAGGTCATCTGAAGCCTCTACCCTTCTCCTCCCCTGCAGCTTCAATAAGGCTTTCATAAAAATTAAGAAAAAACCCTCTCACAGTGGTTCTGCACAGCGAAAACACAGAAGATGTTTTCAGAGGGGAAGTGCGGCCGCCAGGAAACAGACTGTTCTGTCCCACCCACACCTACAGCAAACAGCCAAAAGCATTTCCCAACCCCTTCTAATTAAGAAAAAAACACTCCTCCAAAGAGGCGTTTGCACGCCAAGGAAAACCTGAGCTATGAGTCCTGGAAAGTTAAGAACTTAACAGGAAAATGCTGACGTGCTTAATTAAAACAGATGCTACGAGAACCCGACACTTCCCTTCGCTCCCCCGAGCAGAAGGAAACGTCTCAGAGCCCCACGAAGGGCCCGAGCTGCCACCCGGCGTGCGAGCGCCATTTCACTCGATGCTCATTATTCCTTTGGGGCAAAGGGAAATCCTCCTCCCCAAGGGGCTCTGGAGAAGCCCCGTCTCACCCCAGTTCTCCCCATCTCTCCCAGCTGGGGACGGTCCCTCCCAGGGCTGCCCTGGGGATGACTCCCGGGAGCCCACCGGCTGCATGGAGCTCCCGCACACCCCGTCCTGGCGGGGTCAGGCACAACGCGAGCCCCATCTGCTGGCAGCCACCCGCGCTCCCAGCGGCTCCCCAAAACCACCGCTCCGCTGCGGAGAGGCAGGAGGGGATCGGGGACCCACCGCCCTGGGAGTGGGACTGAAACACCCGACAGGGCACGGGGCCACCCCGAGAAGCGTCACTCTAAGGACCGTAGTGGCACAGCCCCTTCATAGACACGCGGGTCCCGTTCCAGCTCACCCTGCAGGGCTCTCGGGCACCGAGCCGGGCCCCGGAACAGGGAACTTACAGCAGTTATGGAGGGTTTCTTCCCATCTCCTGCCGGAGGGTGAGTGACATCGGCCCCGAGGAAGATCACCGGCTGCTGAAAGACCGCAGAGCTGGTGGGGGAGAAGAGAAAGCAGGGGTCAGCCTTCAGGGGTCAGCCTTCAGGGTGATGCCCAGCCCAATGGATGTGACAGAGCACACAGAGGACATCTCTGGGCCCCCACGCTCTGGCCTGGGCACATCAACAATCCACGTTTCAAAGAGCTACTTTAGGAAGCCACCCACAGCCCCCCCCAGCCCAGGTGAAGCCAGGCAGCTCCACCGGGGACTCGGGAAACAAGC
>JAOXJM010000009.1:1913822-1925632 GCA_026413425.1 Tringa solitaria | reverse complement strand
CATGGGGGGCAGGAGGGTGCATCTCCCTTCGAAACCACAGGGAAAAAAACATCCAGCTTCCCGGTGGCCGGGCTGAGGGGAGCTGTGCCGTCCATAGCACATGATACCCAGCTTCACCCTGCCCCAGCTCCATAGAGACCTCCATGAAAATGAAGAATTGACCCATTATCCTTTATGGAGCCAAAATTAGATGGGAGGGCCAACCCGCACCCCCGGCGAGGTGTCTCATTCCTGTGCTCGCCAGGGCTGGGACCCGAGGATGCTGGAGCACGGGGAAAGTGGGGTACATGTGGCAACGGGCACATTAACCCCAACGAGATACACCTGGAGACGGGGTTGTGTGAGGAGGGAGCGTGGCTGTGGCGAGGGAGATGCCCCCCCTTCGGCAGGGGCTCTGGAGCCTGACAGCGCCAGCGCCAGCACACTGAGCTGGTTTGGTATCAAGCAAGAATTGAGGAGAGATCTTCTGCCAGCACTCGGGTTTGCACAGCATGAGCCAAAATTGCTTGTTGTGTTTTTCCTTTCTCTCTCCCTTTTTTTTTTTTTTTTTTTTTTTTACTGTTGGCAAAATTTCCAGAAACATTGCAGAAACCTGGAGGGGCAAACAGCCTGAAAAATATCCCCCTCTCCCTCCAGCTCCACTTCTGCCTGCGTGGGGAGGTCTGGAGGGTCTGCCTGCTCTCCCCCCAGCCTCTGCCTCAACCCCATTTTGCTTCCAAGCCTCCCTGGGGGCAATTCCCAGTGATGAGCCCTGGAAACACCCATGGGCTGTGGCACCCGACAGCTCGGTGCTGCTGTCCCCATCCGTGGTGGTCTGCAGGGAGCAGGGCAGCCCCCCAACACAGAGGGGTGCCCAGGCCCAGCCCGCTCCCAGGCCCAGGCAAATAATTTCAGGCAGGGAATCGCTTTATTCCCCGACAAAGCTTCTGCTTTAGCAGCGTCTATTTTAAGAAGGAAGAAAACCAAACTCGGAGGTAGAAACTAGGACAATTCCTGGCATGTCAGCTCCCGCCCGCTGCAGCGCGTCGCCTGCCAGACACAGCATCCTCTGCGCTCCCGCCCTCCCCTGCATCCCGCTCGGCGCCACCGCGCAGGACACGGAGCTGCGGGAGCTGCTGTGCCCAGCGCCGCCGCGGGAGCACCGAACACATCTCCTTTGGCCACGGCGGGCCAGAGAACCCCGTCCAGCTCTCCCTAACGACATCATCAGCTCTTAAAAAAGAGAACAGCTCAGATTTTTCCAGCAAGGGCATCTTCCCCCCTGCCCCAGCCTTACGTCTGGTGGCTGGCCGGCCGCCTGGTAACGTTACACACGCGGTATTTCCTCTTCATCTGCCCGCAGTGGGTGACCTCGACTTTCAGACCTGATGCAAGACAAGGAGACACCGCAGAGTCACTGGCAAAGGTGGGAGGCGGTGCCCTTTCGCCCACCTTCCCCTGGACACCACCAACACCTTCCTTAAATAATTAACCGTTCGCAGAGCAGATGTGCTTGCAGATGCCCCGCGAAGTGCCCGAGAGAGATAACGGTGCCCCAGGAGACCTCTTAAATGCGCAGCCCCTGTGCCCCCCACCTCGCTGCAGGGGCTGGGGGGAGACACGCCACGGCCGGTGTCTGGGGCAGTGTCCAGCTGGGGATGGGTCCCCATCGCTCCCCGGGAGCTCTACCTTTGATCTCCTTGGTGAAACGCACTCTCTGTGAGTCCGTCAGGGGCTTCGGCTGCTCGTCGATGTTCCGGATGTCCAGCACCTCGCACATGAACTCGATCACGGGCTGGGCTTTGTAGAAGGCGGTGGCCGACACTGTGGGACAGACACCACGATGCGTCTCTGCTCTCTCCCAGCAGACGGACCTGGCCCAGCCTCCCCACGCACACCCAGCCCCACCACCGCAGCTCCCCAGTGTGAAAAATACATCACCATCAATGTTGAGCATCATCTTCCACATGGCAGGTCTGACCGACTGGTGGAAACCGAACCAGACCTCCCTGCCGCCTCCCAGGGGGTGGTAGTAGCCTTCTGGAGGGGAGAAGAAGGAGCGGCCCACAGGAGTATACCTGCAAACCAGGGCAAACCGTGTCCATCAGCACACGCCAGCCCCTCTGGCAGTGACCGAGAAGCACCCCCAGCCCCCCCCGAGCCACCGCTCGCCCCACCGGCTGCATCACCCCCTTTATTTGTATTGCAGGAGCATCACAGCGATGGCACCGAGCAGCCACGGCTGCCTCCTCCCAAAGAGCTCCGAGGCCGGTCCCAGCCACAGTGACTGCCAAGGGCGGCCGGTTCCCTCCCCGGCACGCTGGGTGCTCACGGCATGGCCCCTGCTGGGCTGCCCCTGGCACAGGTACCTCATGGAAGCCAGGTGTCTCATGGCAACATCCAGGGCCTGGACAGACTCCAGAGGGACAGGGATCTGCCCGCTGACCAGGGCTTCGTGCAGCATGCGCCAGCTCACGATGGCCATCCATTTGATGGAGACCTTGAATATCCTGTCCTTGCCTTCGCCTGGGATCGTCACCTCGAAGTCAACCTGGGTGCAGAAGGGAGAGAAGGCTATCATGGCCTCCCCGCAGGCGCAAGGGGAGGAGGTCATTTTCAGCTGGTCCTTCCAAGGCAGAAGGCACAACATGCTCTCCTGGCATGGGGCTGGCATGGAGCTTACCCGCTCGTTTCCAATGGGTAAGGCCGTGACAGTGTAAATGTTCTTCTTCCCATCATAGACTGGTTTTCGGTCACCGAAGATCTGGGGTTTGAAGTGCTGTACCATGTACTCCACAACTTCCCTGCGCAGGCGAGCGGGGCAAGAAAAAGGGGCAGAAGGGGAGAGAAGGGTGAGGTTTATTTTGCCAGTGTTCTTACAGCCTGACACCCACTGTCACCTGGGCGGCCCCAAGCCCCCCTGCCCGGGGCACTTCTGAGCCACAGGGCACCAGAGAGCAGAGCTGTGTCCCCCCAGGGAAGGAGGGTCCCGGGACAAGCAGCCACACACCTTTCCCCGCAGCTCGGTGCATGGGCTCCAGCAGGAGGGGTTTACAGACACGCAGGAATGTGCACCCACCACAGTTGGCCGCAAACCCACCGCGGATGCCGGGAGGGCGAGAGGCAGCCACTCGCCACCCATGGCCACCGCCGGGAGCATCTGTTTGCCAGCCTTCAGGGCACAGAGCTACCCAGGCTGCCGGGGCAGGAGGGGACAGGCAGCGAGTAGGATGCCAGAAAGCGAAACGCAGAAAAGTACGCCATGGCCCGAGGTCTGGGGCTTGCTATTTTTAAATATGGGATTGTTGCCAAAATAGCACAGCTGCTTTGAAGAAGCTGGGGACTGTGCTGAGGTTCAGGACCTCCGAGGCTGTCAGGGGCAGGAACCAGCGCTGCTGAACAAACATGGCTGGTGGGGTCCAGCCACCCACGGGCACCGGGCAGCGCTGTAAACCCTGCCACAACGTCACCCCGATGGTTTCCACCGGTGAAGAGGAAGAATAGGCACTTATGGAGCCTCCGCAAGGAAACTGGAAGCGGGGAACGAGTGCCAAAACCTCTAATACTTGCCTTACCTGTTGACTCTGCGTGGACATTTGTCGGGCTTGATATCCACTTCATAATGATACACATCAATCTTGGGAATGTCCACTTCAAAGTAGTTGGCCAAGAGCTTGATGGGCTTCCCAACGGTTCCTATCCCGGGCCGACGCGGCGCTTGAAATACCTGCTGCAAGGGTGGCAGGTATGCGCCTGCAGCTGCGGGAGAGACAACGGCTCAGGAGGGGTGGGAGAAACCCCGTGCCCAGACAGACAGACAGACAGACAACGCAGTCACGGCGCTCTCCATCTTCGCATCCCGACCCAGGAGGTCTCCCAGTGGTGCCTGCTGGCAGAATTCAGATCAGCCCAGCTGGGAGCAGCTTCCCTGGGCACCATCCAGCGAGCACCAGCACCAGCCAAGCCGTCAACGGGCAGTGCCAAGCCCTCTGCTCCACTGTGCCACCACCAGCTGTGCCCATCTCAAACCATCCACCGGCACAGAAATAATCCCTGCTTTGCCTTTGGGAAGGTAACTCATCCGGGGCCACGCGTGGCAGCGCTACAGACCATGGAAGGACAAGGGACTCTCACCACCCGTCCCAACGGGCACAGCCACGTCCTGGCGTACACACAATACCCGTAACTCAATTCCTGGGGCAGATGTGGGGGCAGAAGGCCACGTTTGGTTCTCCTGATGCTGGAGAACAGGTTGTACCTAGTGTTAAAAGAGCTTTGGAGGCGCTCGCTATGCAAACAACTAGACTAGTGGCAAGAAACTCTCCATCTTTAAAAAGCACATAGAGGCTCATCTCTGTGCCGAGAGCTCGCCACGGGCCTGCGGCAGCAGCAGCCTTCACCCAAAGCACGTGGGAGACACCGGCACACTGAATTAGTGAAGATACCTCAGACCAGGGCCAGTCTCCCAAGGCTGTGGTGTGGTTTTATTGTCCGTCCCTCTCCCAGCTCCTCTGGCAGCATCTCTGGGGGCATCCCCAGCATCCCCTCCCGCAAGACGGTGTTTGCCGACCAAGGAGCACAGGGAGGGCCGAGCGTGACCTGCCCCATGGCACAGCAGCGATGGCAACATCAAAGCTGAGTCCCGCTGGGCTCCGACACACAGAGCTTTCCTGTAAGGGCAGCTCCAGAAACAGCCCCTGCCCGAGAGCTCCCCCGCGCCGAGGAGGTGGCAGGGGACTCGCCGGGTCGCAGGGCGAGGAGAAATGGGGTGCTGCTGAGAACCCCAAAGAAGAAAGCACCCACCCAGCACTGCCGAGGGGCTTTGCCATGAACAGAGCGGTCGCACCCAACTCCACCCTTTACATCCACCAGTTGTGGCCGGTGGATACACTCAACCCCCTCCATGCACTTTTCTCCAAATACATCACTCTTCAGCCCGTTGTACACCCGGGGTCGGTTTTAGCGGGGAAGGGGTTTGGGGATCCCCTCGGTGCTGGGGTGGTCGTGCCGTGGGGAGCTCAGCCAGGACGCCCCAGCAGCAGAGGCAGCCTTTGCCCCACGGCCAGGACAGCCCCTGTCCCACTGATTTACAAGCCAGCGCCGGCACAATGGGGAGGCTCTGCCTGGCGGGAGGGACCCCGTCTGCTCCAGGGAGAGAAATATGGCCCCATCAAGATGTCCAGGACTTCTGCTGGAGGCGAAGCGAGGGGCTGGGGGGCTGCCAGCGGCCCCACCACCTCCCTCTCCACCGGCTTGTGTGGCACCGGCCGTGGCATCTGCCTCCTCCGATGGGAGAGCAGCACCGGCTCCACCGGCACCGGGCGTCTGCCCCTCTCCAAGGGGATGCAATTCCCTGGATGCTCCGTCAGCAGGGAACTGCAGACATGTGTGTTTTCCCCTCCATCCTCCACCAAAGCGGCTGCTGGAGGGAGGATGCCACAAGAAACAGGAAACACGTTACTGCATCTGCACTATGCGATTATTTAACTGCTGGATTTTGCCAGATAACAGCTCATTTGGGGTTTATACTGATTAACGGCGGCGTTTCAAACTCCAGGTCGCAGGATAACCCAAATCCCAGCACCTGAACTTTCCTTTTATCCTTAACCCCTCCCCAACGTAACTCTCAACTCCTGTTCAGCAAAAAACCAGAAGCCACATTGATGAGGAAGGGGAACTCAAGGGAAGCTGCTGATAAAACCAGAGACAATTAACAACAATTTGATGAAAACCTCCTATGGATTATGGAAGGTAGTGGGAAAAAAAACCCAAACCAAAATCCCCACTTCAAGCAGCGTGGACCCCAAACCCAGAGAGGGAAGCACTAGGTTTTCCACAAAGCCACACAGGGTTACTAATGAAGTTCTGGAGATGGAAGGACGGGTTTCAGCGCACGGCCACGGGACTGAACTGCTGCCTAGTCTACTGAAAACTGCTGTTTCTAAACTCACGGCACCCTTGGACACAAAGGTATCTTAAAATGTTACCAAAGAAACACCCAACACCGCTGGTCTCTGAGGCACGATCTGCCCCTCCTGTCCCATTCCCACTTTGCCCCTTTCCATCTATCCCAGTTTCCATCTCCTCTCCGTTCCTCCAGCCCCGTGAGGTCTTGGCCAGCTGGGCCGGGTGCGGGGTGCGCAGTGTGGGGACACTCAGAGCTCTCCATCTGGGTGGCCAACTGTCCAAGTCAGCCCCCAAACAGCATCCCGGATCCAATTTTGGCTCCTGAACACATGGTGCTCTTAGCACCCCTTGCTCCCATCCACATGCTTTCTAAATCCAAATTTCAATTCCAGGCTAAAAATATCAGAAGCAGAAAAACAGAAGAGCAGCAACCTAAGCTTCAAATTTGCTTTTTACTTCTGCACGCCATCTCTGCAAGACTTTGTCTCCTGCTGGAAGGCCACCCCACCGCAGGACACCACGGGGATGGGATGACCCTTGTGAGCATCCACGGGCTGAACTGCAGCACTGACTCCTGCAAAACCAACCTCTGCTCTCGTGTCTGCCCCGCGGCAGGAGCCCGGGAGCTCCAAAACCTGCCGGGAGCCCTGAGGTTAACCCGGCCCCAGCACCTCCTCGGACCAGGCAGCCTGGGACCAGGAGCAGTTCCATGAGCAGGACGGGGATCTCGGAGGCCGACGCGGGGCTCAGACCCCGCAGGCACTCACAGATGCTCCGGGACAGGGCGGCCACCAGCCCCCCCAAGACAAAGGGCTGCGCCGCGCTCCAGGGGCAGCTCGTTTTAAGAAACTCGATTTTCAGATGAGCTACTCGCGGTATAATTCATGTCTCCACATGACGAGCATTTCTTGGCAATCGCCAGCTCCCTGGCTGCAGGCTGATGCATTTTTAAATCATGGTTTGCAATCAAAGAGGTATTTGCCAGCGCTGCTGGAGCCTCCGGTCCCTGCTCTGCCTTTGAGCGAGACCCAGCACAGCCGGAGGACTCCAGCTCTCGCTGTGGCCACACCAAGGCCAGCACCAGCAGTTTCTCCTCTTCTACACCTTCTCCCACCCAAGATGATCCCAGCAGCCGTGCATGAGCAGGACGGCATCTCCACATGCCCACAGCCTCCCTGCGGATGCAGGGAACACGGGGTGGCAGCCGCCCGGTGGCACCTTGGTGCCAGGGAGGAGCTGAAGCAGGTTTGGGGCCAGCAGGAGCCGCGCTGCCGAGGGACGGTCCCGCATCCATCCCACGGCACCGCACCGGTCAGCCCGAAAAGAACATTTTTCCATACAAACCCTCTGGCCGGAGGATCACCAGATGCTTTATGGACGTAAAGCCTCACAATTAGGACCATGAATCACAGATGAAGGAGTTCAGCCTCCAGCAACGCAAAAGTTGGCTCAGGAGCCTGACGCGAGCCAGGAGACACTGCAAACCCGAGATGATACACACGGGCAGCCTGGCTGGGGGCACCGCGACGGCAGGGAGATGCTCTGCAAAGACCAGGGCAGGACAGAAGATCGGCATCGAGGATGGGAACGTTCACCTCTGGGCTGACTCAGAGGGTTATATTTTGGTGACCACAGACACACTGTCCCCAAACACAAGGAGCCGGAGCGGCTGCCCCCACAGCCCAGCCCCAGGATGGCCGCAGGGGTCACACTGCCTGCCCGCAGCTCACCCTGCAAAGCGGGGAGTGATAATGACTTGTCCTTTCTAAATTACTTTGAGATCCGAAGATTTTTAAAAAGCCATTATCCCCCAGTGCCTGCACACAGTGCAGCAGTGCCTACGCGGGACATGGCTATTTATAAGGACGGTGACACGGTGGCAGCCAGCACAGGGAGGGGGACCAGGGGTGACACTCAGCACCCAAGGGGAGCTGCAGGACCCGGCACCTCCGGTGCGTGAGATGGGCTCTCACCTGGCTTTGCCAAGAAGGAAGAGACCCCAAAGCCCTTTGGTGGTCACACAGGCTGGGCTCACCCCTTCCCGTGCCACATCCCTGCCCTGGGGCACTCAGGGTACAAATCCTCCCAAAAGCCACCTCTGCCCAGCTCGGGGGATGCTGTGCCGGGGAACACCGGGCAGCGCGACGTGGCATCCCTGGGGACCCTGTACCCGCAGCCCCCCCGGCTGTGGCTCAGAGCAGCAGCAAAGGGGCCAGCGGACAAAACGTGCCGGTTCCCCTTCGGCAGAAGAAGCCTCGTTAAAAAGGGACCCAAACCGCCGGGAGCCAGGGGGGCTTCTGCATACCTCCACTCTCCATGGCAAGCGGGGCTGGCTCCCACTTTGTCATGTAAATGCGGGCGGCCGGGGCCGGGGGCTGGAGTGTTGTTCCTGCAGCACAATGCGGCCAGTGAGCGGGATGAAATCCGCCTGCCATTATAAATTCAGCGGCCCCCGGGAGAAATCACAGACTTTGGCACACAAAAGCCGTGCCCTGGGGACGCTGCCGGCGGCGGGAGCATCGCCACCACCGCCACCCCTTCACCCATCGCCGCCACCGCCACCCCTTCACGGGCAAAGCACCGGCGGGCAGAGCCAGCGGCCAGGGACGCGCTGCCAAGGTGAAAGTCCGTTTGGGGTAATTAGCGCCGGGATACGCTTTGTTTCTATTATTTATTGTAACAGCTGGGGAACAGGACCCGCTGCCCAACAGCTGCCCACGCCCGGGCAAAGCCGCCGGTGGGACGGCATGAAATTACCATGTCATTTAAATCCTCCCCAGCGCCGCATTCAGCCGAGGGGCCGCGGGAACGGGGCCCAGACAAAAGGGAGTTTTATTGCGGCGGCGGCGGGTGCGACGGCCCCCTCCCCGCACCCCCTCCCCGCCAAAACACAGCGGGAATGGGAGAGGAGCGAGCGGGGCCGCGGCACACCGAACACCGCCGGGCACGCAGCAAGGTCCCTCCTCACCCCGAGCCACCTCCAGCCCTAAACCAGCCCCAAAAATGCCCAGATAAGCGAAACCCTCCCTTCGCGTGGCAGCACCAGCAGGAAAGGCAACTGCTGGCGGGGTGAGGAAAATCAGGTTTTCCCAATCTCCAGGCTCAACGTCTTCAAAACTGCCGGCTCTGAGCACCGACCGGCGCCGTCCCACGAAGCCCAGACTTCGAAAAGCACCACCTCATCTCTGCCCACGCAGACAGGGCACCCGCTGCCCGCTCCTTCCCGACTCACCGGGAGCAGAGCCGGGTTCAGGCGGCCACGGGCGCCTTTGGGTTCGGCACTAAACCCGGTTTAAGCTGATCGTGCCCTCACGGGGCAAAGGGCTCCGGCTGCAGCCATCAATTAAAACCCATCCCGCGCACCAGAGCCCGTCTTTCGGGGGACAGTCTGAGCTGCCCAAGCGCTGCTCCTGCCCTGCATTTTAGTGGCTGCGTCCAAGAAATGCGCCGAAAGGGGCTCTAATCTGTTTTACTCCAGTATTTACTTCTGAAAGCAGTTTAGTGCTTTGCATCCCCGACACCAAGCGCTGCAAAGGGCGGCGTTGTGCCGTGTCAAACCTCAGCTTTCTGCTCGGAAATGAGGGGCAACGGTTAAAACCTGCCCCGCCGCAGCCGAGGCCGGTGCCCCCGCATCCCGGGGTGCGCAGTCCCACAACCCCGGCTGGGACAGAGACCGAACCTGCCGATGGCACGAGACAACGAACGGCAGCAAGAGCATCGCCACCCCCATGACACCCCTCCACAGGGACTGGAAACCAGCTGCTCTGGCTCCAGGGAGAGCGGGGCGGCGATGCCAGCGGCACGGACACGGCGTGACCCACGGTGACATGAACCAGGGTCCTGCTGAGCCAGCCCTGGCTGCCCAGCGGCTCCGTGTCCCCCTTTTCGGTC
Source organism: Tringa solitaria (assembly GCA_026413425.1). Classification (NCBI taxonomy): domain Eukaryota; kingdom Metazoa; phylum Chordata; class Aves; order Charadriiformes; family Scolopacidae; genus Tringa; species Tringa solitaria. The sequence goes on along the minus strand of JAOXJM010000009.1, from coordinate 1,915,855 downwards.
CCTCTGACGGGGTGTGAGAAGCGACCCGGCACCATGAGAGCACCAAACACACCGGGTGGCTCATCTGGACTGTGTGACCCCGCACCATGAGCCCGGTGTCCCCAGTAACGGCACCCGGAGAGGGCAAAGGGGCCACCCCTCCTGCCCGCCCCGGGGGGGGGTCTCACTCCGCTCCCGCAGACCGTCCAGGCAGCGGCCGGGGACGCGCGGGGCCGGGAGGAGCAGACAAAGGCAGCCCCAGCGCCGAGGGGACAGGACAAAAGCGACACCGGCTCCTCTCTGTGTCCCACCACGGGCAGCCCCGCGGAGCCACCGGCCGGGGGGTCCGGTGAGGAGGTTAAAAACCCGCTCTCAGCTCCGCCACGGATCGCCCTGCCGAAAGAGCGGCGTTTTCTGCCTGATTTGGCTTCTTTTTAACGTCTGCCATCTTAATAACTCGTCCCTGTTTTGTTCTTCCCTGGGTTTAGAGGGAGGCTGCAGAAAGTGTTTAGAGATAAATCATCCCTGCCGTGTCTCCAGGCAAGGTGCTTCTCCCGGCTTTGTTTCTCGATATAATCCCATCCCAGAAACAGGCACGTGCGATTTCGTGTTTCCTGAAGATAAAGAGATCCAACAGACGGAACAGCTTTGGGGTTTTTGCAGGGTTTAGCACAGGAAGACAACGGTTAAGATTAACAGCTTTTAGGAAGTTTGTGAGGGATAAAGAAAACTAAAAGTTGGTGGGGAAACCGACTTCAGTTTTTACAAATCAGCTACGCGTGTGCCTCCCCGAGCCAGAAGATGCCTCAGGTTCCCCCAACACCTTTCCAGCACCTTCACATTGGGAACATCCAGGCTCACACTGGGTTTTTGCCCTGTTACCCTGGCAGGTCACAGCCTGGCATCGTCAGAGCTCCTACGTGAAACTCAGCCCCGCTCCTGGGGTCCGTGGGGGGCAAAGGGATGCTAAGGCAGGGTGGGATCTGCGGCAGCCATGGGGCAGACATCCCCCAGCCAGATTTGGGGAGAAAAGGGGAAACTCCCAAGAGCTCAGCATCACAGCCCTGCTCCCAACGCAGCCCCCACCATTCTGGGGACCCCTGCGCCATCTGTGGGACCCAAAACCCAAACCTCTCCCTCCCCCCCAAGCATGGCCACAGCCACATCCCATCCGAGAAGGCTGTTTTCAAGCACCTTAGCAGACTTATTGGAGGCTGGCGGGAGGAGGGTGCCGGCAGCGTTATCTGCGTCGCCCCGAGGTGCTGGCAAAGCCCGCGACACCCTCGTGGAGCCGCCAAATCACGGCTTCCAGAGGCCAATAAATCAGCCCCAAAGACAAAGCGCTGGCAGGCAAGAGGTACCGCGGGCACGAGGAGATCTCCACGCCACGCTCAAAATTAAACACCGTTAAGGAAGGGCCGAAGTTTGACTGCAGGCGCGTGGCAGTTTGGGGGCAAAACCTCCCCACGCCGCCACGTTACAGCCGGCAGCAAACTCGCCAGCACGAGACCCCCGAAAGGCCAGCACTCCCCATGGCTCCCCCCCAGTTTTAGGCACCAAAATTGTGCAAATTAGAGCAGCACAAGATTGCGATGCTCACGAGCGAGCGTTTGCCGATGCGGGCGAGTGAATTTTGGGGAAGAGCCCTCCAACACCCTGCGGAGCATCCCGGTGCGAGGGGGCCGGGGCTGAAAGCACAGCCAGTTGTGGTGGGGGGACACGGGGGTGACCCTGGGGCTCAGCCCCGGCTCCGCGCATGCCCCCGCTGCGGGGAGAGGAGCCGCTTCGTGCTGTCACCACGCACAGCATCGCCGGCCCCGCTCCCCCAAACACCGCGCCGGGGGGACGCGGGGCCGGGGGGACACGGGGGGTGTCGGCCGGGGGGATACAGGGAGCCGGGGGGATGCTGCTGCTGCTGCTCCCCCGTGCCAAAGCAGGGCCTCCGCACAGGGCCGGCCCCGCGCTTCGGGGGCTCCCCATGCTCCCGGCCCCGCACCCCAATCCTGCCCCGCACCGCTCCTCCCTCCCATCGCTGTCCCTCCCCAGGGCCCCCC
>JAOXJM010000009.1:1878600-1895882 GCA_026413425.1 Tringa solitaria | reverse complement strand
GCCCCCTGCCGGCGGGGGCGCGCACGCCGCCCGCACCCTTTCGACGCCGGCGCGGCCCCGCGGCGGCAACAGGTGACGGTGGATTCCCGCGCGCGGCCCCGCCCCGCCGCGCGCCTGAGGGAGCTGCCTGAGGGGCTGCCCGGTGGCCGCCACCTCCGGTGTTCGTGCCCCCTTCCCCGTACCGTCCCTCCCGCTTTACCCCCTCCCCGAACCCGACGTCTGTTCACCGGTTTAATAATTAACCGAACGGCAATGGAAAACACTCTGTGACAGCCGCTCCGTGGGCGCTCCCACCCGCAGCCACCCCGCTCCGGTTCCCACCGGACCTCAGCTGTGTCCCGGAACGGAGAACGTGCCCGGCTTAATTAATCGCACCTCGAATAAAGCAGCTGAACAGCACTAACGAGATTTAAAACACCTGAGGTGTGGAAGTCGGGTGAACCCTCTGGGCTCTGCACACCTGAGGGCCGTCCCCACAGCCCTTGTGTGGGCCCAAGATGGCGGGCCCAGCGCCAGGGCTAAAACCACCGGCCACCAGCGCAGAGACGGACAGCCATCACGGGAGCTCACCCCGGGCAGCTCCAGCGGCGAGGGACTGGCCCAGCACCACCATCGTGGGTGACGGGCTTCGGCCCCTCTGTCAGAGAGCATCCCCCGGGCTGGTCTCAGCCAGTGCCAGCAGGGACAGGGCTCACAGGCAACAAATTCATCTTTCTCAAAGCCAATATTTCTGGCCAAGTGCCCTTAAATAAGGGGGTTACGGGCTTTTCGCCTTTTTAAGCGGCTTGTGCTACTCTGGTGAGCTGCTCCCTCGCACACCCCCCACGTTCTGTTTGGCCAACAAGTCTCAGCTGACTCACAAGAAGGTCAGAAGTCAAAACACTTTATAAATAATAAATGCTGAGTCCATTTTATTTGCCTTTTTTTTTTAACCTGAAGGGTTGATATTCTGAGTTGAAACAGCAAAACCCTGTTTTAAAATGGAATTAGATCGGAGATTCTCATACAATCACCTGACACCAGTTGACACTTAAGGAAACACCAGTTTTACAAGACCAGTAGCACACACACCCCCCCGTGATGTTTTCCATCTGGCAACGTTTCCATCCCATTATTCCCCAGATCTAGGGATAAGAAACATGTATGTAAGGGCTGCGCAAACAATACTTTATAAAAACCAAAGATACAATCTCTGCCTCAAGAAACCTGCAATACAAAGGCTTGGTCCTGTAAGATGCTGAGTCTGACAACTCAAGCCTATACTCAATGCATTATGAATTCAAAAAAAGTCAGCAAAGCAATTACCTTGATAAATATTACGCAGCCGTTGAGGCACCCTGGCTGCCAAAGCCTCAGAGCCCAGTTTCTGTTCCTTAACCCTCCCTTTCACCAGGAATAGCCACATGGTTCCAGTGGAAAGACCTAATTTGGTTACGACAAGGCTGAGCTCCGAAGATTTGCTTCTAAACATCTCACCCAGAAAGTGTGGAGGGGCTATGTCACTTCATAAAAAATAGATTCATAAACTAGCTTTTAAAAAATGAATGTTTTAAATGGCACTTTACCCAGTGCTAAAATAAAGTCTGAATTTCATTTAGCCAGCTCTCAAGCCTGTTTCAAACACAGCAATGACATTACAGCCATGAGTAAGTACTATAAACTGTGTTTTTTTCATATCTTTTTGGGGGAAAGAGCCCCAAATTCCAGGAATTTATAGTGTAATGCCACCACCCTCTCTGCCTTGCCAGTTACCAGTCAGAGAACAGGATCAGGAAGCAAATGTCCACACAGTGAAGGGCTCCTTCAGCAAAGAACAGTGTTCTGCAGAAAAAGTGCAGAGGGTCCTAAATACTACCTGAATATGTTCTGTTTAGATTTGCACAACAGTCTTAAAAACTCCATGGGTTTTTATTTATTTACAAGCACAAATACCTTTTTCAAAAGCAGGCAATTTCATTTGTTACTAAAACCGAGGATTGTTTTTTCTCTGACTCTGTCTAGCGGGTTAGAGACAATCTCTTAATTATATGGATTAATGGTGGTTTTGCAGAGTCCGCATCTGTCCCCTCCATTACTAAACAGCAATTCTTAATTTACTGTAGCTCCTGTAGCGGCTACAGGAAACCAGGGCTGTGTTGTGATGTTCGCGGTGGGTTTCATGGACATTTCCTTTTCTCACTTCCTCCGTTCCCAGCCTGGTTGGCTCCAGGGGAACTATCGTAGCAGATTAGTCCGTCTGCTCCTGATAGCCCACAGAACCGTGGGCTGTACCAAACACTCCAGAACATGTACTTCTTTTCTGAGCTTGCCTTGAGTGACAGCAGATCACTGCACTTTGACTCCAACTGTTAAAAAGTGCCAGACATCCCTCGCTCTCCTTCAGAAGGGCCCTGACACTCACCCCAGGGGGCTGCTCGCCATCCAGCTGTCAGCAGTGGGTTGCAAATACTCCTCAAAGTTCTAAGTTCTGGGGAGGGAAAGAAGAGGTGTCACACACCTCGCAGCCACCTAAACCAGATCGAACACTACTGTTTTTTCCATTAATTGCTACAGATCTGGAGAAGCCCCCTGAGCATCAGGCTTGAGCTCAACCTGCCAGCCTTTCCCCTCTTGGGCAGAACCGGGGCCCTGTGTACTGGTGCTGTTTTGTGGTGGCAGCCCTTTGTAGGGAGCAGACATAGAGAAATAAGTAGAGGTGCGAGACTTACAGAATCACAGAACAGTTTGGGTGAGAGGGTACCTTTAAAGGTCATCTAGTCCAACGTCCTCTGCTATGAGCAGGGGCACCTTCAATTAGACCAGGTTGCTCCAAGCCCCATCTAGCCTGGCCTTGGACCCCTCCAGGGATGGGACAGCCACAGCTTCTCTGGGCAACCTGGGCCAGGCTCTTACCACCCTCACAGCAAAGAACTTCTTTCTAGTATCTCATTGAAATCTCCCTCCTTCAATTTAAAACCATTACCCCTCATCCTCTTGCTCCCCTCCATGATCAAGAGTCCCTCCCCAACTTTCCTGGAGCCCCTTGAGGGACTGGAAGGGGCTCTTAAGGTCTCCCCGGAGCCTTCTATTCTCCAGACTGAACCCCCCCAACTCTCTCAGCCTGTCCTCACAGCAGAGAGGCAGCCCTCTGAGCATCTTTGTGGCCTTCTCTGGACCTGCTCCAACAGGCCTTTCCTGTGCTGAGGGCTCCAGAGATGGATGCAGGGCTGCAGGGAGGTCTCGCTCTACTCAGACTCATCTGTACTCACCTGTCCCGATCACAAGGGGAAGGCTTTTACACTCCCACTAGCACAAGCCTGCAAGATGCCCGGGAGCAGGTCTGCAGCCGCCCGAGGTGAGGCAGCACCAGACACTGGCGTTCGCTCACACTGGCTCTGGAGTCAGGGCCAGGCTGCCCTCTCAACACAGGCCCCTTCTGGGGCAGGGCCCAGTCTGAACTCTGAGGGGCCAGCGTACCCCAGGGGGGCGGGGCCGGGCCCACAGACCCCCAAGGCGCCCATACAGCCTAGTGCCGCACCGGGAGGGCCGTACTCACGGCCGGGCTCAGGCCGAGCCCCCCGGGCCACCCTCCGCTGGACCCGCGGTCCCGCTGCTACCGCCTCCCCTCAGCCGCAGGGCGGAGCTACAGGGCGTGCGAGTGGCCTCGAAGCGCGAGCGATGATTGGTCCAGGCGGAGAGGGCGGGGGCTACGGGGAAAAATCTCCCAATCAAGAGCCGGGGGCGGACCTTCCGGGGCAGCCCTCGGCAGCCGTTGGCTGTCGCCGGGGGTGGGCGGGACCAGGGCAGCGCGCGAAGACTCAAAGCGGTTTCCGACGCGGCTGTGCGGCGGGAACGGTGGCGGGTTGGGGCTATGGCGGTGACCTCCGCTGAGGTGAGTCCTGCCGTTCCGCCAAACCCCGTGGGTGGTGGTAGCGGCGGCTGCAGTCCGCGACCTGCCAGTGGCGTCGGACGTCATCTGGCCGCGGAGTGGTGGAGGGCTAGGAGGGGTAGCGCGCGAGGCAGCAGCGGCGGGCGCCTCCTGGACCGCCCTTGAACCTGGGCGGCGCCGCTCCCTCACCGGGCTCGCTCCTCGCTTCGCACCGGCTACGCTTCCCCGCGTACCGGCGTCGCGCCCTTCCGTCTGGCCGCCGCGGTGTACGCCGGGAAGGCGGCGGTGCCGGGCCCGGGCGGGCGCGGGGCATGCTGGGAGAGGCACGCGGGGTATGCCGGGAGGGGCGCGCGGGCAGGGCCGCATCGCCCCTTGGAATTTAATTAATTCAGGTGAAATGTGGGTGTGGAATCATAAAGTTTTACGTTTCTCAGTATTCTCTTCGTTCTAATGGTTTTACATAATAATCAGTGGCGAGCGGTCTGTATGTCCACTCTCTTTTCTGTGCGTTGAAGCTCATCCTCAGCATGATTGAGTGCTGATGGGAGTAGTGCAGTCTCCCTTCAGGTAAACACCAGTTAATTCTCCCCTTATAACGACAGTGTATGTGTATTACTGGTGTGTAAGGGGTTACCCAAGGCTTGGGAATGAATTTCACCTCCAAGAGTCCTTCCTACAGAAACAACGTTTGTCACAGTAAGGACATCTTATTTTTCCTTTGTAGTTTCCGTTAGAAGATGTGAATTCAGACTTGCAGAAGCCCCTGGACAGTGACTCTGACAGCGGCCAGGGCAGCTGTGAAACGGCCTCCCCAGGTCACCTCAGCAAGGGGACGGCGTCCCTCGATGGCAGAGGTCTGTCCTGTTCCCGTGAATCTGCGGTGCTCGGTGGCCGCTGCCTTCAGTGGAGTGGCTTTCATTTATTTTATAAATAACCTGCTTAGGAGGTTGTCACTGCTTGACCTGTTTGAACCCAAACTGCCTTTTGTGTTGCTCAGAATGTGGGCAGACATCTGTAAATCTCTGCAAACTGTTTTTTGAGGTACAGAAAGGGAAATAATGAATGGGACGTGAGCGTATTAATTGCTTATTTCATTTGTTTTTATAGTTTGCTTAATTTATATACTTACTTAGTTACTTACTGTGTGGCTTATTACTATTCCAAGGCAAGTTGCTAATCTACGAGTGAAGCATTTTCAGCTTTGCCTTTTTTTTAAAGCTTAAAACCCATAACATCAGTTTGGATCAATTCTGAACTGCACTACGGGGAGATGTGGATTTTGAAAACTTGAGTTCAAGCTGATTTGCCAGAGTTGTTGACATCTGTGAAATTTAACATGTGTAACGTGTATTGCCAATTGTTTGTTAGTTAACTTGTAGAATCCTCTCCTTTCAATCGTTTCTTTTAATGTATTTTGTCAGATTCAGAGGAAGAGATTTTTGTACATAAAAAAGCAAAAAGGAAGAAGGTGCTTCAGGACAGCGAGAGTGAAGACGGAGAGGATGGTGGCTCTTTTCTGCATGATGATTCTCTAGGGGGAGACAAGGAAAAGGAAGAGGAAAAGGAGAACATTACTGCCCAGAGGAACAAGAAACCTCGTCGGATTTGCAAAGGTCTGCTGGATAGTGATGACAGCGACACTGGTGACCGTTTGGAGATTGAAAACCTTGAAACAAGCAGAAATTCTGGTTTGCCTGAGAATGAGTTGGAAGAGGAGAGACCCCTAAAAACCACAAAAAAGTACAGAAAACATAAACAACATAAATGTGATCTTGAAGAAGAGACGGCAAAGACAGCTGGAGGAAAATCAAGAAGAAGAAAGGAGAAGGAGAGAAGACTTGAGTCCATTAAACAGCTGAAAAAAGAAAAGAAGCCTAGAACAGAGGTATGTATTTTGGCAGAGAATCTCAGACGTTTTCTTAATAAATTAAATTTATTATTGCATTTGGTCATTATGTTTCAATGCTTCAGCGTTGCAAGTGCCCACATTCCTGCAGCAGGTGTGGGATTCACAGGGATCCATGGAACAGCACATACCTCTGCAAAGAAGGACAAACCCCAACGGTTGATGATTTAATGTCAGTGCGTGCTAGGCCAGGCAGAAATTTGTTGAGTTCTTTGGGTTCATTGGGGGTTTATTACGTGCACAAACTGATTGGTCTTTCGGCTTTTCTCTATGTCACTGTGCTGGTTTCTGGAAGAAACCTTGGGCTACTTCCAAATTGGAATTCTGGTCTAAATTAATGGCTGCTTGGTAGGTTGCATATTGTTGCTATTTACAAAATGAATATTTCAAGTGTTAATTTATTCTCTCTGGGCCATTTTGGTCTTCAGTAGTTATTGAAATTCCCTGCTTATCAAAGATGTAGGGAACACTGCTCCATGAATTCCCTTATTGGCTTTGCAGTGCTATAAAGTGAATAGGGCTGTGTATGGACACAAAAGATGCTAGATTGAAGATCACTTGTACTTCTAACTACTTAACTACTAACTACCTTTTGACAGTAAAATTAATTTCAAAGAGCTGAAGGGAACCTTCTGAAATGAATTACAGAAATACTTTATTCTTATGGCAAGCAGGTAGATGGTGGCGAGAGGTATCCTTTTAATGACAGCGGGTGTCTTCTTGATGACAAAGAACTGTTTGATAACGGCTTAGAAGAGGAAAATGATGACCCCCCAGAGGATGAGGAGTCAATAGAATCAATACGAGCGGCAGTGAAAAACAAAATAAAAAACTATAAGGTAACATTTGATAGTGATACAAGATTATTGGTTATTAGTGGGGAGTCCTGTACCTGAGCCTGTCTTTTTGACAATGGTGCACTTGTTCTGCTGTGACAGAGGAGAGGATAGTCCTCTGCTTTTTGTTCTTAAGGGTGGAGGGATGTTGTCCTGCAAAGTTGTGATGAGACTGCTACAGTAGAAGCTTTGGAAATCTACCATGAGTATTATGGGGCATTTGTGTTGGTTTATGGGAGTACTTGCTGGTTCTGACTAGTGATGATTCTGTACAATTGCTTTTTACTTGTTTGCCTGTGTATCTAGACAAATAAGTGAATCTCTTTTTATACATTGTAGAACAAAGAGCGGTTTTCTGAGGGTGAAGGCTACAAACACGTATTTGATGATGAGCACGAGGAACCTGTATTAAAGGAACCAAAAAGGAAGGTGAAGTATCCTTCTTTTTAAAGTTTCCCATTGTTTGTTTTGGTGGCTCAAATGTTTTTTGTATGCACAATGTCCAATGTTTTTGTTGATGTGCAATTTTTAATCTTTTTTTTTAATTGGCTGTGTGATTCTGACTTCTTTCTGTGTGAAAGGGAAGAATAAGCTATTTAGAAAGTACAGATAGAGTCCCATATTTTGTTTTCTGACTTCAGCTTTTCTTTTCTTTCCTTTCCCTAAGGAGCGGAAAGCAGCAAGGTTAAGTAAAGAAGCCATTAAACAACTGCATAGTGAGACCCAACGGCTTATTAGAGGTAAAACTTAAAGTCCTTGTATGTAGGGGGTATAAGCTGTTGAGAAATTCAGGGGAGAAATCAAAAGAATTCACCTAAAAATTTAGAGCTTTCTTGCACCCAGCATGAGTTACTGAGGGTTGAAGGGTGCAAGACCAGTTTTATTCAAGGACCTGTTAAAAGATACCTTTGTAACTAATGAAAAAAAAAATCATTGTACAAACACTTGAGCCTGTAAACTTTTGTAAAGTTAGTGCAACATTTAGAGAGCGGGATAGGCATATAATAGAATTGGATCTGGTCCTGCCGTTCTGATACTAACATCACAGTTAATTTCCTGATGAATCTGTGGACATCTTGCAAATTTGGTCTCAAAGACTGTTGCTGTTGGAACTCTCTCCCAAACAGCAGCGTTTGCCGTATCCAAGTTTAAACTCTGCTCTTTGTGCCTAGTCAGATGTCTTTGCTGCCAAATACTTGTGTCAAGCTTCTTTGAAGTTCAGAGATATCAAATCAATGCCTCTGACTTTTAAAACTTTTTCACCTCCTTTCTCTGGCAGAATCATCTGTGTCTCTCCCGTATCACGTGCCTGAGGCCAAAAGCATTCATGACTTCTTCAAGTGTAGACCTCGACCAGTATGTCAGGGAAATGCTATGGCATTGCTGAAGTAAGGACTTAAAGCTTCCTCCCATTTTTTTGTAAATGTTTGTATTTTGAGGATATCCTGGCTTTGCTTTTGGGGATAACCAGACTTGCGCATGCTGTAGGTGTTGTATGGTGTACACACCTGCTCTGTCACAGATTTTTTTTTTTTCCTGTTTGATTTTAGCTGTTGCTTTGACTTGAAAGTTTTATTAAGAAGCTTCTGAGGCTTCTTTAACTCTGTGAACACCTGGGAATGAGGAGTGTGTCCCTGTTAGCATAAGGCAATGCTGCCCTCATGACCCAGTTGTACTATTGAAGTCATTGGGGCAGTGACTCCAGATGAGGTCAGATGCTCATGCAGTTACTTTAATGTGCTTTAGGCTGGACCATGACATTTTATGTGGACTGTTTCTTCTTTTGGGTAATGTGTAGTAAAATATTTAAGCTACTGTAGTTGCAAAATCTCTCAAATTTTTTACTGTGATAATGTAACTAATACAAACTTGTTACGCTACTCTGCACATCCTGATCTCCTCAAAATGAAGTTTTCCGGACTTCTTTCCTTTGCCTCTTCATACACATTAATGACAATAATTTAAAAATTATCTCTTCCTCTCTGAGTTTGTTCTCAACCTCTTCTCTGCTTTCACTCTAGCCATGGGTGATAGATTTCTTTCTGCTGTTGTTAGGTCCACTAAATATCAGCTATCCCTGAGTGAAGAATCTACAGACACTAAGAACTTGAGTACAGATTGCAAAGAAGGGCAGATTGAAGGTGATCAGTCGGCAGCTAATGAACCAGAAACAAGCCTTGGCAGAGAGGCTGATGGTTCTGTGAACAAGCCTCTTGCTGATGTAGGGCAGAACTCGACAGAGGACTGTGCTGAAAAGCCCAGTGATGAGACTCTCACAACTAGGACTGATACAACTGATGATAGCACAGAAGAACAGCAGCGCCCTGACTTCCTGAGCACAGACTGTGGTGAACAGAAAGAGAATGAAATTCCTGCAGCAGCTCTAGGAGATGCCCTCGAGCAAAGAGGTGGAACAGCACCAGAGTTAGAATGTGAAAAAAGCAATCAAGAAGTGGGGACTGGACTGGGGGAACAGCCTGAGAAAGTGAGGAAGTCCAAGTTGGATAAACTTCGTGAACTGGGAATCGACCTGTCCATCAAGCCAAGAATCTCCTCTGGCAATGAATCCTTTATAAACCTCGAAGAATCCGATTCAAATAAAGGTATCTCTTTTATTGTTGTAATCCTGTAACATGTAGAATATCTGAGAAATGCTTAGGTGGTAGAAGTCAGGCATGTACACTTTAGAGTCTTTGCTTGACATAGGTATGCTTCTTCTTTCAGATGATATTTAAAAGGGAAGTTCTGAGTCCTTAATACTTGGAAGCTTGAGGGGATGCTCAGTGATAACTATTTAATGATGAATGATTTATTTCCAGTTTGCTATAGCGAATTATGTTGGTACTTAAAGCACACAGGAGCACTTTTTTCGAGTTGATTTAAAACAAGCCATGCAGTAACTGTCTGGAAACAAAAGTGGCCTGTGTTCCAGAGCATTTACTGTGGATTCTGTTAAAAGGCAAGGCTGGATAGCAAGCAGAAATGTATGGTTGTAGCAGGAATGTTTTGAATGTCTTATATACTGGAATCTTGAACATCTGTTAATGAATATTAAATAGCTGACTCTGTTTTGGGGAAGATCGTGAATGGCTAGGCAATTCTAGAATTCCATTAAATTTATTATGTATTAGAAGATAGTAAGAAGCTCTCTGGATTTGGTGCTACTTCTGGGTGGGCAGGAAACTGACCTCTGCCAAGAAACAGTGTTTCCATCAGGCATCAGCCTAATTTTAGGTGTGTGTGAGCAGAAACGTGGAGAGGCCTGGTGGCTGGAAGGCTGGGAGTGAACTGATGGCTCGTGGATAGATCATAGTCACTGGTAGGGTAATTTAATATTAGCTAATATCAGTCAAGTACAAGTCAGAGCAAAATATACTGTAACGTTTTATTGTTTTGTTACTCAAATAGAATGGGTTTGCAAATATTAAAGGCTTAGAGTTTTTAACTGATTTCCTTGATAAAATCAAGAATCTCAAGACCTACTCTTGATACAACTGTAGCACTCAATGCTTTTAAGTGCTGTCAAATATCTAATTTGCATTTTGAAATGTAATTAATATGTATTTAAAGAGATAGAAGCCTTGAAAGCGCGTTTCTTGAAGCACACCCTTAAAACGTCAAAATCCAAAGCTGAACAGACCATAAACATGACCATCATTCGTAAGGAGACTACATCTGAAGGAAAAGAGGAGCTGAAAGCAGCGGTGGTGCCAGCAGTGCTGGCTGCAGAGAGCCTGGATGGAGCCATCCACACGAAGCCAGGTGGGTTTGGGAGGAGAAGTGATGATGGTTCAGTTGGAAAACACTTTTCCTCTCCTATTCTCCTTTGCCAGTGCTGCCCTATGAAATACAGTTGAAGGGGTCTTCATCTGTAAAATTATCTGTTCCCTCTAATGGAGAGAATGTTTTAAAAATGAGTCTCGATAGACCTCTTCAGTAGCACCAGCCAGTGTAGGACAGGCTCAGTCAGAGCTTTACAGCTGGTTCTCTGGATTTCTCCCCTTCAGTACAAAATTCTGTATAAATTTGTCTGCAGTTGTTTTCCCTCAGCTCTCAGAATGTCACTCCTAGGCTTCTTGTGAACTATTACCATTTATTAAGTCTCTCACGCTTCCATATTTCTATACTGCAGTTTCTAATAGAATTTTATGTATTTGCAAACAAAAATATGCGTGGAATGTGACTCTCCCATAGTATCCATTACAAGAAATAGATTATTTGTCTGCTTCTATGGGCATGTGTTATTTTTAGCTGCTCTTAATTATTTCATGTGCTGTAGCACGCCTGCCCATGGCAATTGTTCCCAAAAGACACAGAGAAGAGACAGACCTGCTTCTCAGAGTGCTGCACCGCTGGCGTTTATGGATAATGAGGAATCTCAATAATTCCTAAGATTGTGTGGTCTCTCTAAACTGAGCTCATCGAAACTAACGGCTCCGGCTCTTCCAGCTGGCAGATCAATTCAGACAAACATTTTAAAACAAGCAATTTTTTTAATTCCCTTTTTATATGTGTAGTTACATTAGATTGGATGCTTGAAGGCAATGAAGTTAAGGGTTCGCTGTAGTACATCTAATATATTAATTTATTCCTTTATATCCAGGTGAAAAGCTACAGGCGCTGAAGGCTAAACTCCAGGAGGCCATGAAGCTCCGCAGGACTGAGGAACGGCAGAAGCGGCAAGCGCTGTTCAAACTGGATAATGAGGAGATGTTGGAGGAGGAAGAGGAGGAGGAGGAAGAAGAGATGACAGATGAGTCTGAGGAAGAGGAAGAAGGCGATCATGAGGTCTGTATGCAATTTTTCTACATCACCTAGTCAGCTTCAGTTCTGCTGCCTCTCCCCAGTAAAATGGGACTTTTGTGCACTATAAATATTAGGGAAATCGCCAAGAATTCTTCCTAGAAACTAAAAACTTGCTACAGTTTGTTCGGGGTTTGGATTGTTTAAAACTGAATTTATTAGTATTTTCTTTATTTGTCTAAACAATACTAAAAACAAATGCAAGTGTATAAAAGATTCTGGTGCCACTTCCTCTTTTCGTGTGTCCTCGGCTCATGGCTAGCAGGGACAAACGAGGTCAGGGTAGGGTTCCCCATGGCCTTTCCTTTTCAAAAGGATCAGAATAGCTTGGCTGTTTCGAGCACCTCTGTGTCGGTTCTCTCTGAGGGGAATAGGTCCATGTAAGAACAGTGGATGTTACTCAGCTTCATCCTCTACGTGTTAAAACATTTTCTTGAAAAGCATGCAAGGAAGTTGCCAGATCAAAGCCATGGTCACTGTATCTCTGCTGTGTTTGGGGGTGTTTTTTAGAATGTGGAATTTCTGCTGGATGAAGCAGAGGAAGATAATGAAGATATAGAAGAGAAACACACTGAAGACGGTGATAAAGAAACCGACAAAGAATCAATTGATGGAGAAAAGCTGGAGAAATCTGTGCACTGTGATTCTGTTCCCAAACTGCCTTCAACAGAGTCTACATTGATGCTTTTTAAGGACAGCTCCTCCAAAATGGGGTAAATAAACCAAGCTTTAAAAATGGTGCCTGAGCAATTTAAAATTTGGTCAATAGTTGTAGGTGTTTTGATTTAAAGTACTGGTTTTTTTAAGTTTTTTTCTCCCTTGTTCTAGTAGTTACATGTGCATTCATATATATTTTCTTTAAAAAAAACAACCTTAATGACTGTAATTGTGTAGTGGAATAATCTATATCTTAATCAGTGTACTAGATGTATTTTTGTGTGTTACCTTGTTTTTTTGCAATTAGGTTTGACAGACAGTAGCAATGCATCTTGTATATATTAGTAAAGGCATTTTATTTAATTAATTGCAGATATTCTCTTCCTGATGAGAAACTTGAAATAGAAGAAGCTGCAGACAAAGGACATGCAAAGTTAGGTAAAGTAGAACTATTATTGTAGCTCCCATATTTTTTCACATGGCACACATAGAAGTTTCTGTTTGGGATTCGTATTCAATATTGTTGTTATTTCATCTCCTGTAGAGTTATACAGTGTGATTATAAAAGTTTAGACTGATGAAAGAAATAAGAGAGCTTGAGAAAATTATAGGAAAGTAAAGTTCAAAATGATACTGAAAAAAATATCAAACAGTCAGAAATCAAGATGAAATTCAGTTAAAAAGTGCAATATGCATCCTCTATGAAAAAAGAAATCCAACATGAGCCCAGAATAAGGAATTTTTAGCAAGGTGTTGGTGTTGCAAAATAGTGTCTTGAGGTTTTACTGGATGACAAAAAAAAGAGTTGTTAAGCACTGTATTTAAATACTTGTTTTCTTTCCAGAGGATGACGATTCGTTTTCTCTACCGACGCTAGCAAAGGAGAACAGCCATAACAGCAGCTTCGAGCTGATCGGCTCCATGATTCCGTCCTATCAGCCCTGTAACAGACAGATCTCTCGGGGAGGGAACTTCCTCTCTGCAGCAGGAGGTTTCAGGTCGCCTTCCCCAGGTTTTTTCAAAACAAGCTTTATCAGCTCTGCCTCCAAGGTGAGGCTCTTGGTCCTGTTCCCGTGATACATTAACACAATGGGTAGTGCATGAATGGATTTTATCCTGATTATTATGTGTCAAAAAATAATACCAGGAGAAGGCATCTAGTGAAATGCTTTTATATGAGCAAGATTTCAGAAAAGCAAACTGTTCTTGGGGTTTAAAATGTTTCCACATTGGAATGGATAAAAATGACATTATAAAAACTTACAGCATCTTTTCTTTGATTTTTTTTTTAATATAATTTGGTTTTGGTATCTAAAATACATACAGCAAAATTTTTTAAGCATACTTATGTGAGCTACACAATATTTGATGCCAGTGAACTCCTATGATTTATCAGGGCAGTGTGGACATACTTGACTCCTGCGTGGTGCTAATTCTTTAAAATAGCTTAAATGTTTTATCCGATTCTTACTTCTGACTTCTAGAATTGCAAAACAAGTAACTTGTATATTTTATGTTCCTTTGACCAGAGCTCAGGAAAGACGTCTGAGCCCTCTCTTCCCATAGAAGATTCCCAGGACCTGTACAACGCCTCTCCTGAGCCAAAGAGTTTATTTCCAGGGGCTGGGGAGTCTCAGTTTCAGTTTTCTCTGGAAGATGACACTCAGAGCCAGCTGCTTGATGCAGATGGGTAAGTGATAGGTGTAAAGGGTGATGTTTTGTGCCCTTTACCAGAAATAGGACATACAGATCAGCAAGATTTTTCTAACTTTCTTTCAGGTTCTTGAATGTTGGACAGCACAGGACTAAGTACCAGCCCTCAAAGCATCAGCTGACGCTGGCGAGTATGGATGAGAATGCCATGGATGCCAATATGGATGAACTGCTGGACTTGTGTTCAGGGCAGTTTAGCAGCCAAGCTGAACACGTGCCAAACAGGACCAACGACAAAAAGCAGAACATGGAAGAGTTGCTCAATCTTTGCTCGGGAAAATTTGTGTCTCAGAGTATGTTGTGGATTCTGTTGTCAGCTTTGCTGGTTGCTTGGTTTATAAACTTTACGCAAAGGTACCCTTTGGTTCGGGGCACTAGTGCAGAATGTGAGACTTCTGAGAGCTCTCACATGGGAGCATGTTCACTGTCATTTCTAGGATGCTCTCTGACACTTTGAGTAGAAATAAACCTGTCTAAGTTGCTGTCTTACTACTTTTCATAGCAGGTTCTCCAACGTGGGCCTCTTCGGTGTCTTCCAAGGCCGAAAAGGACAGTGACATCGAAGATCCGATGGCAGAAGCTCTAGCACTTTGTTCAGGTTCCTTTCCCACAGACAGGTTAGCATTGTTCTTCCCAAAATTTACAAAATAGTGGTAGTTGTCTTGCTCCACTCTTAATGTGTCTTCTTATTTGACATAATTTCAAAGTGTGGTCTGTTTTGGCGGGAAAGCAATCACTAAATCAGCAGCATACCCTGTTTCCCAGAGCTATCGTGAAGGGAAAATCTTTGCCTTTCACTGACAGTGAAAGAAATGTTGAAAAACTTTCATCAAACTGAGACAAGATTGCTAGAATGTGGGATTTCTGGGTTCTGTTCTGGGCTGTTGCTAAACTACAGGAACCATGACCAAATATAAGTTGGGTACTTGCGTTTTTTCCACTGATGAAACTGGGAAGGTCTACGGCTGCCTGACAAAAGGATAGTGAGGCTTAACAAATGGGAATGGCAGAGGCATCCAAGAGGAATTTGGAAATAAACTCAGAAATCAGTACTTGTCCTGTGGTTTCTGCAAGTGAAGACCAGAGGTCTTAAAACATCAATGTTTATGGGGATTTGGGGCATTTAAAGCTAAAAGTTATTGAGAGTCTGTAGATCTTTGAGCACTCACAGCTAATTGTCTGAGACCAGCTGATGTGGTGGTTGAAATTTTGTCTTGAATTATTGCAAAGCCATCACCGGAGGTGAAATGAAAATGTGTGTTTCCCTCATTTGCTTTTCCCCTAGGGAAGAGGAAGATGAGGAGGAGCACGAAGAACTCGGTGATTTTCATCTTGTAACAGATGACAACGTCTTTGATAGTGATGAGGTAGGAACTGATGGAGCAAGGCAGCTGCTGCAGCCCTGGATGGAGAGAACTCCATTTATCTACTTCTTATTTTTAGTATAACCATCAGTGCAAAACAGTGCAACTTCCATAACAAGCTACTGAAATTTTTTTTAAGAGCGATGTTTGGATCATGTAAAATGTCTCTGAAATATTATAATACACTGGATATAGCAAATCCTCTGAAAAATCTCTGGTGCTTTAGTCTGTGTTTATTGATTGAAGAATAGAAGAAGCTGTCATTGCAAAGCAATCCACTCCCAGAAACTCCTTAATTCCTGAAAACTGTCTCTTTGATAGGATGAAAAAAGTGGAGGTAGTGATGCTGAAGAAGCAGAAATGAGCGATGAAGAGGAAGAATTGCTGAGACATAGACAGGGTGTGAAGAAAAAACTGTAAGTACATCTTTTTTGTATCTTAATTGCCAGGCAGAATAGAATATTAATAGCACTAGATATTTACTGTATAATTATTCCCTCTCCAGTATTAGTAGCTTTATATGGTGCTGGCTCTGGCTGGCCTTTTGCTTTGGTGCTGTCACATCACATGAATTTAACTACGTTGCCAGTGGTTTATAGAGGATTTTTGTTATAATTTCCATTATAGATGGAAATCAAAAGGCATGTGATGAAAGCAATGCAAGATTTTTTTAACCAAAAAAGGGGGTGCAAGACTATTGCTGTTGTTCCTCATGTCTTAAGGTTTTTATTTGTTCTAGTTAGTAAAACATCTGGCTGGCAGTTACTATTGCCATCATGTTTGGTGGCAACTGGCAAGGAGTCTGGTTGACAATAATTCGGGATGTTGCATGTTGGCAGGCTGTGTGTCTACATGTGCATGAAGTCAAGCCTTGGTCTTTTCAAAAATTAAAGGTGAATCAACATTTCTCACTTAAGATACGTGTTAATTTTATGTCAAAAGAGAAAACTTGGTTTCGGAAGATTTGTGTGATTATTACTGGTCTATCGAGCTGAACTTTCTTAATGTTCTTTTATAGAAAACTGCAGGATTTCATGGAAGACGAGGCAGAGCTGTCGGGGAGCGATGTGGGAAGCGAGGATGAGTATGACGGTGAAGACCTGAATGAATATGAAGAAGAGATGATTGATGAGGAACTCCCTAATGAAGTGGAACTAGAAAATCAAATACAGAAATTTCACATGTCAGTGACACCATCAGTATCTGTTTGTGCGTGTCAAGTCCTGGCTGGGATATACCCTGGTCTGACTTCCTCCCTCTCTCCTGCGTCGGTAGGAAGGCGATGCTCGATGACGACAAGCGCCAGCTACGCCTGTACCAAGAGAGATACCTCATTGATGGGGACCTGCACAGCGATGGCCCCGGCAGAATGAGGAGGTTCAGATGGAAAAACATAGGTACCTTCCTGATCCCGAGTTAGCGGATGGGGGGGGAAAGACTGGAAAGAGAGAGTGTGTGTGTGGGCGTGTGTGTTTGGATTTTGGGATTTTTTTTTTACTAGTCTAAATACTTTATGCCTTTTTAAAAATTGATAGCTAATTATTTTTTTCCCCTTTGTCTAGATTACGATTCACAGATTGACTTGTTTCAGAGAGATTCAGATAACGAGGATGAAAATGAGCAGTTTGACGAGACAGAAGCAAAATGGAGGAAAGAGCGATTTGAACGAGAGCAGTGGCTCCGTGAGCAGGTATTAATTAGCTGCAAGAAAGGCACCTGGCTCAGTCTTTCTCTGCACCATTGCTAGATGGGAAATTGTTAGTTCCTTGAGTTAAACTCTGGAAAAAAAGTACTGTTTGTAATTGTGTCTGTTTTTCATCATGGATTTTGCTCTTCTATGAGTATTGTACAGAGAATTCAGAAGGGAAAGGCAAAACAAGTCAGCTGCAGAGCTGGTGTAAGTCTCTCACGCTGGGAGCATAACTCCATGTTTTAGAAGTTTCAGTATTGGGTCAGATTTGTCAGTTGAATGTGATGCTGCATGTTTGGTGCTCATTGATAGAATGAGGATAAACTATCTAAGTAATTGTAATAAACTTTTTATAGTAAAAAGTAAATAAAAATGAATATATTAATTTACATAATGAAAAGACTTAAAATACCGAATGAAATATTAATTCTTAATATGAACTTTT
>JAOXJM010000009.1:1829429-1840849 GCA_026413425.1 Tringa solitaria | reverse complement strand
GGCAGAAGGCCCCCAGCGCGGTGTTTCCCTTGACAAGAAGCCGATCTGACAGAGCTGTGTAATTGGCAGCCTCTGCCCAGGAGCAGCCCACGGACAAACTTGCTCCCCATCGGAAGGATGCCCCGTCCCCGTGGCCCCGGGGTTACGGGGGGCGAGACGGGGACCGCAGCTCCCGCCGGGCCGCCGTGGGGAACATCAGCCTTCCCCTGAGTAATGAGACAAAACCCAGGGAAAACACACATGAAAAAGAAGGGAAAGAGAAACTCTTAGAAAATAAGATCAAAGTCCTGCCTTCAAAAATGCTGTCCTGCAGCTACGAAGGAACCCAGATAGCCCTAATTGCCGCAGCCGCGCACGGCGCTCAGCGCAGCACCGGAGCAAGCGCCAGCCAGGCAGCGGGGACGGGCCTGGGGGGACCCCGAAGTCCCAGCACCCAGCCAGGAGGGACAGGAACACCAGGGACATGCTGGGATTGCTTTTTTTGTGTTGTTTTTTTTTTTTTTTAAATTTTGGAATGCTCCTGGCCCCATTCCCACAGAGCTCAGAGCGATGTGGAAATGAGAAGGAACATGGTGCTGGTCCTCGTGTGGAGGGTGGGCGAGGGGCAGCGGGGTCCACACTGGCCACCTTTAAAGCAGCTCCCCCTCCTGTGCCAGCTGACTCTGATTTTTCTAAGGGATATTCTTCTGTGGTTTTTTTCCTTTTCCCTAGCTGGATGGAGGAGCAGAGGGAAGCTGCCACCTTGGGACACATTACCTGTTGTTTTTAATATAATTGTATTAAATACAATTTTATTAATACGGTTTCCTCTAGACATTTGAAAAAGAGACATTGGATAAAACTCACGGCCAACTGCTCGGACATGGCACCGTTTAGAGTCAGTTTACGCATGGGAAATGGTTACAAAGGAGAACAAAAAAAGGAGCTGCCCAGAGCAGCTGGGGAAAAAAGTCTCTCTTTCGGTAAACTGCAAAGAAACTCCAGAGCTGAAGCTCTCCCAGGCTTCCCCATGCAGCTTCCCAAGGCAGGAGCAGGAGACAGAGCTGAGGGAACCCAGTCCCAGTGTGGGGCGGTGGGGGACGGGGATGCCCCAGGGGGGGCTCATGTGGGTGCTGGAGGTGTCGGGGGGGGCTCCGGGCAGCGTGGAGAGCCACCGACCCGGGCTGGCAATTGCACACCCCCTCTGTTTATTAACATGTTGAGCGCGCAGATTTATTCTGCGGGCAGACACTTATTGCCTGCCTTCAAACCGGGTCTGGCGCGCGGTGATGGATGAGCAGACAGGTTTTTGCCTCCTCTCGCCTCTCCAGCCCTTCCTCGGCCGCGGGCCCTGCAGCACCCCGCTCCTCCAGCTCACCAGCGGCCACCGGTCCCCAAGGGGAGCCGGGGGTCTGGGAGGGGAGCACCACTCCAGCCCGACCCCCGCGACGGGTGCCAGGGTGCCCCAGTCCCCGCTGCAGCGGAGGGAAGCAGCTGGCTGGCCCTTTAAAGCCTTTTTTTTTTTTTTTTCCCTCTCTTGTTAAAAGATGTCTGGGAGGGGAGCTGCCAATCTGAAAAATGATCCTTTCTTTTTTCCATTTTCTTCCTTCTCTCCTTCTAGCTTGTGCTCATCTGTTCAGGTGAACCGCAGGCACATTCATTAAATCTCTGTCTTTGACACCTCAGCTGCTTTGGAGCCCTGGGCTGCTCTTTCTCTTTCCTTTCTGTGGGTTGTTTTTTTTTTTTCCCCATCTCGGAGCCCGCCTGCTCAGCACACTGAGGCAGCGAGAGCAGCCGCAGAATAGTTAACTAAGCATAACTTTAACTGCCTGGCACCGAGTAGATGGTTTTGCGGAGGGCGCTGGGTGCAGCCGCCGTCCCCGGGGAGCATCGGGGCACCGTGAGGTGCCACCACCGGCAGCGGGGTGGCAAGGAGGGGACGATGGCACAGCCTGCACCCCACCAGAGCCACGGCCAGCAGCCAAGGGCTTGGCTCGCTCAGCTTCCCCCAGTCCTACTAAATCCTGTTACTCCCTGCAGGAGCTCCTTCCCTGCCCCCCCTGGGCTCCCCAGATCCACCCAGGGCTCATTGGACCCCCCTTTGCCCACCCTCCTTCCCCTCCCATGCCCACCCCTTGTGTAAAGGCACCGTGATGGCTCAGTGGCCACAGATTTGCCACTGGGCTGAGGGGTCGCAGCTCGTCTCCAGCAGCGTGGCTGCGGCTCCGCTGGATGGGCTTCTGCTGGATGGGCTTCTGCTGGGTGGGCTTCTGCTGGCCCCCCCGGCACAGCGGGGCTGGAGCGGGGAGATAACCCACCCGGCTGCCCCCCAGGAATAATTTGGCCTCGGCTGTGCTGGCCACGGGCCGGTGTCCCCTCCGGCTGCCCCCAGCCCTGGGAAGCCCCAGCATCGAGTGAGGTGGTGGTGGGGAGGAGATGCTCTGGCCATGGCCATCGCACGTGGGACAAGGGGTGGCCGTGGGTGGAGGGCAGAGGGACAGGAGCAGAAAGCATCGCTTCGGGAGGGACAGAGCCCAGGGAGGAGGAGGAGGAGGCGGGCTGGGGCTGGACACTTTGGGAAAACCCATGTCCAAGTCCAGGCTCTCTCTGGGACGCAGCGCCCGGCACCCAGGGCTGACAAAGGGACGTGTGTCCTGAGGGAAGGGGACAGCCCGGTGCGGAGCAGGGAGCGCGGCTCCGGGAGCTCAGTGGGGTCGGGACCCGTAAAGCTGTGAATTCCTGCAGAGTTTTGTTAGCGGGATCGGCGCGCAGCCTGGTGCCCTGCTCCGAATTAATTATCCGCTGACACGATTTCGCTTCTTTCCCTTTGTGTTATTTTAATTAACAGAGATCTCCTCCAAGCAAGCCAGCTGTCATGTAAATTGTAAAACTGTCAGCATGTACAGGAACTTAACAGGGATTTTAAGAAAGCCTTGCACAAAGGGATGTGCTACTTTTCCTTTTTGGTTTTCCTTTCTTTTTTTTTTCTAATCTGGCACATTTGTAAAATTGGAAAAAAGTGTGAAGGCCGGGGTGGGGCTACAGATGGAGAAAGCCCAGCTTTTTTTTTAGATCCATTTCTCAAGGCAGAGGCAAGGGGCAGAGGTTCTGCCCGAGTACTTCTCATCAGCATCGTTTTCTCACAGCCATAAGGATGTAAAGAGCCCAGAGCCCGGCCGTTCCTCCCAACTCCCTTCCCCTCCGCCCGGGCAGACCTCAGGTGGGATGAGACCCGGGCAGACCTCAGGTGGGACCTACCGTAGGAAGGGCTCAGCATTAAGTTAGACCAAAAGAAACATTATTTATTTGCTATAATTAATCTATTCTGTGCCCGTTGCAGATTCAACATCCGCATTCATCCTCAGCTTGATGCGACCGCCTGTGCCGACGGGCAGCCCGGGCTGGCACCGGTTCCTCGGTCTCTGCTTCTGCACTCAGTTCTATCGGGGCTTGAGATTTTTAACTCTGAGCCGAAATCAGCCAGTTCTCCCCAAGATCGGGCTCTGCAAACAAGCAAAACCGTGTTAATGGGCCCCATATGTTTTTGGTTAAAAGCCGCTTCGGCAGCAAGAGCAGCAGATGCAGAACCGCGTGCGTGTCGACGGCGGGACGGGGGGAGTTCATGCGAGGATACTCCACGGACATCTCGTCACCCCCAAACGCAAGCAGAAGCCTGTGGTGACCCTGCAGCGATCAATTAGTAAATGTTTAGGGGAAGTCAATGAAGGTTAGCAAGGCCCCGGCTCCACGGGAGGCTCAGGGAGGACAGCAAAAAGCAGGGATGCTCCGGGGGGCTCCGGTAGACACGGGGGATACGGGAGCCAAGGGGGAGATGTGCCGGGGCAGCGGGGGGTCTCTGCACATTGGTGGGACCTCAGAAGGATGTGAGGCAGCAGGGATGCCCACAAAACCCTCTCCCTGCAGAGAAACCCCTCAGGCCCCCACAGGTGATAAAAAAGTCTGCTTTTTTCTCCCTGCCTGGTTTTAGGTGCAGATCAACAGCTCTGGGAAAGGCACGGCTTTCCTGCAGCGGGGTTTTCTGTGCAGTTCTCCTCCCTACGGGCTACAGACCCGGGTTAAGTTTGGATGAGGATTGAAGCTACTTAATTCTATTTCCTCCCTTCCTCCTCAGAAATTATTTTCGGCGTCCTTCCGGAACAAAGCAAGAAGATTTCAAACCACATTTTGGTGAAGAAGGAGGGATTCTCTTTCCCAGCCGCGGCCAGGGATAAAAGCCTGGGGACAGCTGAGAAAGCTGCAGCATCAAAGCCCCAACGCCGAGCTTATCCGGCGAGCACAGCCGGGCTGCGAGGGGTCCAGCGTGACGCTGACGCTTTCCCAGCGAGGCCAGTTTCCCAAGGGCTTGGACGTGCCTGTCACATATGGAGGTTCCCTCCTCAGCCCTGTTTGCCACGCCAGGCATGCTGCCTCGGCCACTGAAACAAACGACCTTGAGCAGAGCTGCGGGTCAATAAAATAATTTGCTAACTGATCCATCTTCTGTGGCAAACAGATGAATCAACTCCGGCTCCCTGGGCTGTTTTATGTACGGATGGGAGAGCCGTGAAGTTAAAACAACGTGTGCGCACACATCCATCTCCGTGCAATAAAAGGATGGCTCCGAGTGAATAAATTTGTGTATTTCAAGATGGAAAAAAAAAAAAAAGCATCTCTGCATCATCTGACACTTGACTTTCTGAGGTGACTGCTCTTCCTCAGCACAACGTGGCTCGGGCCGCCCTCTCCCTTGGTGGGACACGGTGCCCCCTTGTCCCTGCTTTCTGCCCGTCTCTCCAGCCTGTCCTCCGATGGTCCCTCCTGGGGGTTCACCCTCCAGGCAGCCCTTGGCCACCCTCTTCTTGCCACCACCTCGGTCCTCCACGAGGGATGGATGAAGGCTCCGGTCCCCAGGGCTGGGCTGAAGCTTCAGCCCTGGGAAGGTGACTCCCAGCCGGGAGCTGGAGCGGCGTGGGAGGCAGGATCCGCTTTTACTGATCTCCCGAGCAGCAGAGCACTAAAAGCAATTAAGAAACGGCCATTTCCACCGTGGTGACCCATCATCCCGTGGCCATTGGCAGGGGGTGGGAAGGAGCTGGAGCCGACGGGGGGGAATGCAAAGCAGGCAGGGCTGCCCGGTGTGCAGGCTGGACCGCGTCTGTCTGAGAGCACGGCAAACCGGGGCACTCAGAGGTACGGGAGCAGAAAGGCCCTGAGGCAGCCCGTGCTCAGTGAGCCCCTAATCACGGCGAGGTGATTAATGCCCTTCTGCTCCCGTGCGTCGCTGCTCCCTTCCCGCGCTCCCCTGGCTCAGCCCTGCTGCCTCGGCAGGTCCCGCACCCGTGGGCACCAGGCAACCGGCTTCCCAGGGCACGGCGCCGGCTTTTCCCGGTGCCGAGAGCAGGGACGGAGCTGGCAGCGCAGGGAAAGGGCAGGGCTCCAGCCCCCAGATTTATCCTTGGCCATGAAACGGTCGACGAATTAATGTCCATTCCCAGGAGAAGGGGTTTTTTTCACCCTCCTTCCCAGAGGATCCCGGCACTGAGTGGGTGATGCCAGGGCTGAGGCTGAGACCCGGCTCCTGCCACAATCACACCGCACAGACAGGCGGGAGCTGCCCCGTATCGATGAGTTTGCAGAAAAATCCGATGAGCACACTGCCTTTGGCTTGAGGCTGGTGCAGAGAAAGCGGTGGCTGGGAGCAGGGCACAGCCCAAACTTCACCCAAGGAGCTCCCCAGAGAGCTGCATCCCAGGTTCCAGTGCTGAGGCAGACCTTGCTGGGGATAAAAATCCCCTGTGCCCCACTGCTCTACCTCTCTGCCCCCCAAAACCTTTATTCAACTTGCTGGTGAGCCTGGCACTGCATCCAGCTGTGGGATGGAGCCCTTCCCAGGGGATGCAGGGTCCCAGCACTGTATCCAGCTGCAGGATGGAGCCCTTCCCAGGGGATGCAGGGTCCCGACACTGCATCCAGCTGTGGGATGGAGCCCTTCCCAGGGGATGCAGGGTCCCGACACTGCATCCAGCTGCAGGATGGAGCCCATCCCGGGGGATGCAGGCAGGATGAGTTCCCTGGCCCTGCTCCCCTGTCTCTCCTGGCAGGTTAACAAGGTTGGGCACAGCTCAGTGAGGTTGGGCACAGCTCAGCAGCAGCAAATAATAAGTCAGTGAGCAGGAACGTGCGGCCGAGCTTATTATGGGGAGGTGAGAGGTCGCGTTTTGCACGTCCCGGAGGTTAACAAACCCTGCTCAGCCACCCCGAGGGCACCGGAGCTGCTTTAGCTGGACACCAGAGATAAAAGAGAGCTGCTCAGAGGGCTCAGAAAAATGGGGTCCCTTCCACAGGGCCATGGGAAACACCTCGTGCTCCAGCAGCCTCATGCTTCACCCCTCCTCCTCCTCCTCCTCGGCCGGCAGCCCAGGGCCACGCACGGCACGGAGCCGCACCGGGCAAAGCTCACTCCGCACCGGGATGGCTGCAGGGCACTTCCTGCGAGCCATTAAAGCCAGTTGGGTAATTAATACCTTCCACGCATGAGGAAAAATGAAAGGCAGGTGGGAGGCGGAGGAGGAGGGGAGGGGAGCAGGGAGGAGGGAGCTCCGTTTTGAGGGCAGCCGGGGTGGTTTTCCCTCGGTGTGTCGTTCCCAGTGCGGAGCTTTCACACCTCTCGGGCACGTCGTTAACAGCCAGGTCCCAGGCGGCACCGCGATGCCGTCGGATCGTGGGTCTCGCCGCTGCCCGGGGACCCCACAAAACCGTGCAGGGTCCGTGCTGCCCTGCCGGAGCCACTCTCCTCCCTCCTCTCCCTCCCAGCACCGTGGTGGGACAGGCTGGAGCTGCCCCAAGCACCAGGTCCTCCAAATCCCCCCAAGGGTGCCTGGCTGCAGAGGGCTACGGGAAAGACCCCTCAGTGCTAAGGAAAGCTCCATTTCAGCACCTTAAATATAGTTTCTTAACAAACAAAATGTTTATTTTCTGAACAATAATAAAAAGCCCAGAATTCCAGCCTCGGGGCAGTTAGTGAAATGGCTGCAAGCTCAGTGGAGCGTGTGTCCATTACCGTCCCCCCCGCGACAAACCCCAGCGCTTTATTCCGGGAGAGTGACCGAGGGACCCCGATCGATGCTGGTTCGGGTCTTAAACACACACGTTGGCCCTGGGTCGTCAGGAGGAGCGAGGTGTCAGCCCTGGCTGACAGGCAGAGAGAGGGCAAACTTTGCCAAACAGGCATTTCTTTGCAATATATTTAGTTTATATTGCTGATATATATATTTATATCAGCGCTGCGGGGTGGGAGCCGGGCAACGGCCGGGATGTGGCAGTTGGGAAGGTTTTGGGACCTGTTTTTTTTGTGTTTTTCTCTTTAACGCATGTTTTCTGTAGGCAGAAAAAATAACTGAGATGGATTTCGAATATTCAAATGGTATTGTCCTGCTGAAAGCCATCAGACGTGCCTCACTGCTGATGGATCAGATCCCCCGGCAGGGAAAGGTGCTTTACTGCTGCCGGTTGCTGCCGGGAGAAAAGCCCTTTGATAATTTGCTGAGCTACCGCAATTCACTGCTAGAGCCGCAGAGCTCCAAGAAACCCTGAGATTCTTGGAAATGCAAAATGGGAAACTCCTCTCCGGCTCTTGCATGGTGTAGTGCTTAAAATTATTAGAAATGGCATCTGAGAGATGAGTGAACTCGGGCTGCAGGTTTGCAAAATACCACTCAGGTCATTTTTTTCCCCGCTTCGAGTACTGTTTTGTCCAGCCCATCAGTTTGATACATCTCCAGCACCCATTCCTTGCTTTACTGCAGGGTCAGGCATCAAGATGGGAATAAGAGCAGGTAAAGTCTGTTGCTCTCCCAGCCTTGGCAACCTCTTTGGCTTGGGGGCGCGACTCGGCCACCCCGACCCGGATTCTGGTGGCTGGTTGGCGAGGTGACTCCTTTATCTCGGCATCTCTGACCCCTGCGTGCCAGGCGGACTCCAGCCTGGTCAGAAATGAAGGTGCCCTGACTCGAAGGTCACAAGTTACTGAGCCGAAGTGGGAAAGAAATTCCAGGAGAGCAGATTGGGGATTGTTTTAATTAAAGGAGAGAGGCAGGGGAAGAGAAGGGGCGGGGGGGGGGGGCGCAGAAAATGGTGGGAGGTAAAGAACAAATATCGTATTCCAGAGGGCTATGGGTCAAAGTAGCTGGAGGAATACTTTGAAGTAATCCAACTCCGTACCCGCCTCGCCACGGTTTGCTCACAGCGATAGCCCCCAGGCTTAGGCCCTCTGTTTTTTCAACGCCGTCTTCCTTTACCGCAGTGAACACGTACAAGCAATTAATGTGGAGTGGCAATCGCTCTTTGCTTTTGAGTATTTATTTAAGGAGATTGAGGGTTTTTTGAGGTTTTGTTGTTGGGGTGTTTTTTTTTTTCTCTCCTGACCCTAGTCATTTTACCCCCATACTTTCATAAAAAGAAAAGAAAAAAGGGTCTGGAATCTGATCAGAGGGAAAACAGTTAAGGTTTTCCCATGCGTGTACATACTGTTTTAGGTAGAAAGTCCACCATCTGTTAAAGCTATCTTTTCAGAATTCCTGCCTGATTCTGACACACGCTGAAAATCTATATTGGAATGCAAAATTTTCACTTTTAGATGTTTGTGAGTCTTAATACAGTACTGCAGATGGTATCCTAAAAGATCAAAGACAGCGTTTATAACTGCTATGTGGTGTTGATGATATTTTTAATATTTCAACCATGTCAGTGTACATTTGGTCGTTACTTTTCTAAAATCTTCGTTTCTTGAGTAATCGATATAAGATGTTTGCATGATGGAAAGTAATTTAAGTTCACTTTTAAAAAGACGTGATTGATACTGTAGGTTATGTTTGTTTAACAGATTAACATTTTCACTCATGGGTGGCAGTATTTTTTCCTTTTAGTGCTTTTGATAGAAGAACATGGAGGACGTTTTCCAACAGGAACACATTTTTTAACCTTTGTCTCCAGTAGTGGAAGCGGTATTTGAAAAATAATTGTTTTCTAATACACTTTGGCCATCTGGGTAACAATATGCAAGTACCTCTGTCACGTACAAGATATGATTTTAAAAGAAATAAATCCCATTTTAATGAAAGTAATCAAGAAATTAATCTAGCAAGGTCAAAACCCTTTCTGAAGGAAAATTTTGGGTGTCTAGAAGTGCGGAAGCACTTAATCTCCCACCAGATTTTGCGGCCAAATCATACAAATTTTGTATTTTCAAATTAACAAAAGGCCAACCAAAGTTTTTTTACTTCACAAAACACTGAAAAATTTGGTCAGCTTACATCCTGTCCTATGAGGTTTGACTCCTAGCCTGGGACCTTGAGGCCCTGTACCTGTGACAAAATTATAGAATAAAATAATAGAATCATAGAATGGATTAGGTTGAAAGTAACCTTTAAGATCATCAAGTCCAAATGTTAACTTAACACTGCCAAGTCCACCACTAAACCATGTCCCTCAGCACTACAGCTACCTGTCTTTTAGATACCTCCAGGGATGGTGACTCAACCACTTCCCTGGGCAGCCCATTCCAGTGCTTAATAACCCTTCCAGTGAAGAAATGTTTCCTAATATCCAACCTGAACCTCCCCTGGCACAACTTGAGGCCGTTTCCTCTTGTCCTGTCGCCTGTGACTTGGGAGAAGAGACCGACCCCCGCCTCTCTACACCCTCCTTTCAGGGAGTTGTAGAGAGGGAGAAGGTCTCCCCTCAGCTCCTTTTTTTCACTCTAAACAACCCCAGTTCCCTCAGCTGCTCCTCATAAGACTTGTTTTCTAGACTCTTCACCAGCTTTGTTGCCCTTCTCTAGACCTGCTGCAGCATCTCAATGTCTTTCTTGTAGTGAGGGCCCTAAAACTAGACACAGTACTCAAGGTGCGACCTCACCAGTGCTGAGTACAGGGGGACGATCACTTCCCAAGTCCTGCTGGCCACACTCTTCCTGGTGGAAGATGCTGTTGGACTTCTTGGCCACTTGGGCACACTGCTGGCTCATATTCAGCTGGGAGTCAACTAACGCCCCCAGGTCCTTTTCCACCAGGCAGCTCCAGCCACTCTTCCCACAGCTTGTATCGCTACCTGGGGTTGTTGTCACCCAGGTGCAGGACCCAGCGCTTGGTCTTATTGAACCTCAGCCCATCGATCCAGCCTGTCCAGATCCCTCTGTAAAGCCTTTGATTATTTTACAATGCTCATTCAGACTCAGCTCTAGTAGCAAGTTTCCACAAATCACCCATGTACTTCAAAATTTATCCCTCCTTGATTTTTTTAACTTCAAAAGGTGAGAGAAAGAGGGGGAAATGTAATTTTATATGGCTGTATTTGAAAAGGGTTTTGTGTACCTTTATAATTCTTTTGAAGCAATATTTTAAAGAATAACTGCCAGCCAAAGTGGCAATGCAGAAAAGTGCCATCTTGTTCAGAATTTGTACACGCCAGTTTTTAACACAGTGTTCTTTTCACTAAGTACTACATATGTTAATTTATATTTATATATTGTCAATATTGTTGTAACCAAGCTTCTCCTTTTTAAACACTTCAGGAACAAGGCCTTGTATTTTTAGGTGATTTTCATAAACAGAATAATTCTTTTCCTTTCACTAGTATCTTGCACTCGATACATGTAGCAATACTTAATATATTCTCTTCACAAGTATTTGTTAAGTGATTTAGTTAATGGCTGATAAATGTTTTGTACAAAATAGATTCTGTACAGGAAAAAAATCTTTTAGATAAACATTATTTATTTTTACTGTTTTGTAAGTTAGACACTATAATGAAGCTCCTTTTTGCCAGAATTACTGGAAGTGCCTCTTGGTAAAATGTATTATACAGTAAATATGTATTCAAAATTATTAGAAATACTTGTCACAAAATGAACAATGTGGATGTTGCAATGTGAAGACAAATGTACAACATAAATATAATTCTGTGGTATCCGTTTGCTCTGTTTCTTTTTCCTTTCTTGAACAGATTTCCTTTCGGTGCCCAGCTTTCAGTTTAAGCGTCAGACTGCAAGTGACCTGGAGCCTGTTCAAACTCAGATTCAAATCCAGTAAAACTGGTGTATATTGAATCACCATTTTATCTGCTGGCCCTGCTTGGTATGCATTAGTGACCCATGCTCACATTTATTGGTATCTGATTACCTGCAACTTTTACCATCAGAATTCTGCACTTCAGATCACAATTAGATCCCATGTTAAATGTGTGACTCAACCAGTCTCTGGAAGGCCTGAATCATAGAATCATTTAGGTTGGAAGAGACCCTTGAGATCATCGAGTTCTCCCCTAAACCATATCCCCCAACACCACATCCAAACAGCTCTTAAACACATCTAGGGATGATGACTTAACAACCTCCCTGGGCAGCCTATTCCAATGCCTGACCACTCTTTCTGTGAAGAATTGTT
>JAOXJM010000009.1:1792377-1820547 GCA_026413425.1 Tringa solitaria | reverse complement strand
CTGTCCTTACAGCCATGTCAGAAGCGCCTTCAGCCCAGGCAGAGGTGGGTGTGCACTGGATGCCCCTGTGCTTCCTAAACGGGGAAATTCAATCTGTCAAGAAAATTCAATAACAACCCTAACATTTAATTGTACCCTAGGGCCCAATAAAAAGCAACGAGGATGGTAGTTGTTGATTTTTCGTTAACCTTCTCTTGAAAAGGTCTGAAAAAATAACTACTAAGGTGGGCTGCCCGGCTGCATGTACGTGTGCAGGACGTATGGAGAGCTATAGGGAAAAATGTGTTTAAAACTTCAGATGGGCTCCACACAGAAAATACTTAAGCGCTGGCACGGAGCTCGGCCATCCTTAGGTAAAGGAAAACATCCTGGTTTGATTTATGCATGTGGCACTCAATTTAACAAGTGTAGCTACAGGCAATTGGAAAACAGTCAAAATGGTGTATTTGCTGCTCACACTCATTTATACTGTTTCCTGAAGACAATTTGCTGTTTCTTTTTGGCACGTTTAGTATTTTTCAAACCACACAAAGGTTATGCCCAGCTCTCATAATTACACAGTGACTTTCCCGGTGTAGGTGCAGTTGGGCGCTTGCCACGTGCTGTAGCATCCGGAGCTTTACCTCCCGGGGGCTGCCCCTCCTTTACAGTAACTGCCCCGGGGGGGTGGGGAGGTGTTAATGCTTCGGTGGCCCCTTTCATTAGCCCGGGGCTGGGCTTTGTGGAGCTGCACTTGGCCAGAGCACATCAGATGGGGCTGGGGCCGGGGCTGGGGCCGATCAATACACCAAGTGCCAGTTGGGGTCACGCCGCTGGTCGGAACGGCGCCTACAGTTAGACAATGTCCAGGCAATTAAGAGTGTTTGTTTTGCTTCTCTCATTATTAATTATCTACCTTACAGCCACACCTGGAAGCTTCTGGGTGCTGCACGGCCACCCAAGACAAGACAGATTTTGCCCTGAGAAATTGAAGTAGATTGAGAGCTGGGAGGAAAGAGGGGAGCAGCAGAGAACAGCACGTGCTGATCAGCGGCTGCCAGGACCCAGGTCTAGCCAGGTGATGGAACAGAGAAACCACCCCAGCTCTCTACCCGAGCTCATGAAGAAGCTCTGAAGCCCCCAGTTGAGAGAAAAATCTGCAGGCGCATCCATGGCTCGCGAGTTTTCCCTTGGTGGCTGGCAAAAAACTCCTTTACTGGCTCACGAGGTGGATCATAGGGCTTGCCCTTTCGACTGTGCAGGGTTTTGCTTGGGGTGGTGTTTGGGGTGGCGGGAGGGACTCCGGACAGGACCGAGTGTGCACCTGTAGTCACCGGCTGTAGACCGGCAGGCTGTAGCTGCAGGGAGGCCCCCACAGCAGCTCGGGGCCAGGCTCCACACGCAGCCGGCACCGCTGGCCATCCCTGACACGGGAAGATGGGCAGCAAATAAATCACTCCATCGCTCCCGGAAGGGTTTCAGTCTCTCCACAGTTCAGTTCCCTTTGACTACATAGATCGGAGGCTGCAGGAGTGCCAGCCCTGTATTTCCAAAAGAATTTGTGGCTGGGGAAGAGCTGCTGCACAAGCAGGGTTTAGTGTTTGCCTTTCCTCTTGGAGCCCACAGGGCATGGAGGAATCAGCAGCCACTTGCTCCGGCTGAAGCCCCCAGGCCATTCGTTCCACCCCACAGGCAGTGGGGTAGGAGCAGGACGCGCCATTATCACCACTCTGCTTTCCGCACCGAGACTCTGCCTTGGGAATGTGCTCTTCAACCACCAACACTCTGTGTTTTGGCCGGGAATGGCGCCAAAGACCCAAACTCAGAGGATTTTTGTCCCAAATCAGAACCCCAAGGCTTTTGCCCGACCGGAAACCCAGGTGTGCCGGGAACCTCCTCCATCAGCTGCAGTGTACGAGCCCCGCTGCCGGCCGGGGGCAGAGCGTTGCGGGAGCACACCGGCCGCTCACCCCCCGCCCCGGACAGACCGATCCCCGCAGCCTGCGGCCCGCGGCTCCCTGAGGAGGGGGCGGGATGGCGACAGGCCGGCCAACGCCTCACGCCATCCCCGGCCCCTTCCCGGGGCCGCCCACAGCCTCGTTGGGGCCGGCGCCGTGACTGGTGAAGGTGGCGGGGGGGGTATAAAGCAGTGGGAGCAGCGCCGGGCCGACCGCCGCCATCGCCCCAGGCCGCCGCCATCGCCCCAGGCCGCGGCCCCACGTGACCCTTCCTCCCGGCCCGGCGGCCCTCGCGAGCGGTGGCGTCATCACTGCGCGCCGGCGCTTGCGCGCGAGCGGGGGGGAGGCCGGCGGTTCGCTGTGTCACGGCGCGGCCTGAGGGGACGGCGGCGCGCGGGCGGCCATGGAGTACCTCATCGGCATCCAGGGCCCCGACTACGTCCTGGTGGCCGCCGACACGGTGGCGGCCTCCAGCATCGTCCAGATGAAGCACGGTGAGAGGCGAGGCCCGCGCGGAGCGAACGGCCCCCGTTAGCGCTGCCTTCCCCCGCGGCGAGGCCCGGCGGGGAGCCCCGGCCGAGCCGGGCCGGCCCTGGGCGGGCACGGTACCGCTGGGCTCCGGTCATGAGGAAGCGACCGAGGGTGAGCTCCTTGTGTGCGGTCAGGCAGCTGCGAGCCTCTGGCGCTGGCTGTGGCTGGGCAAAGGCTGTTAGGATAGGTAGGTGTGGGTCCAGGTGGAGGCTGCTGAGTGTTTAGGTTTTATTCGTGGTTGTAATGGCTGGAGAGCAGCCCCGAGGAGAAGGTCTCGGAGGTCTTGGCGGATGAGAAGCTCAGCATGACCCAGCAATGTGTGCTGGCAGCCCAGAAAGTCCCCCGTGTCCTGGGCTGCATCCCCAGCAGCGTGGCCAGCAGGGCGAGGGGGGGGGGACGGGACCTCTGCCCCTCTGCTATGCTCTGGGGAGACCCCCCTGCAGTGCTGCTTCCAGCAGCAAATTTCAGATATTTATTTAGAATATTGTCATTTATTAATGCTTGCTTTAGTTTGTAAATCGATTGCAAGGGCTGGTCAGTGCCCGTGGCCTTTCCTGAGCTCTCAAGACACACAGCTTCTGGGGAGCTCTTGGGTACTCTAATAACTCTTGAAATCATATTAAGGGATTGTGACACTTCATACCTGTCTTGCAGCAGAGATTGTTCAGCAGCATTTAGTAAACTGAAAGGGAAGTTCAGAGGTGGGGATTTAGCAGTGTTCCATACACCTACCTTCAGCATAGAGAAGTGGTTTTCCTTTCACACCAACAGCTATCTGAGTTTTTCTCTCTCGGGTGTCTGGGTGCCAGCCTGCTCTCATGAGGTGAGCCTGCAGCACGGAATTGTCAGCAGTGTTGTCATCACAACAACTTGGATTCCCTCAAATACGCAGAGACAAGTTTTTAAATCTGCAGTTATGAGTAAAAGTATAGCTTACTGTTCCTTAATTGGTGTGTATGTCACTGTGCTGTTTTATAAGTTACAATTATTACTTAGAGGTTCTTTTTTTTTTTTAACAAAAAATAATGACAGGCAAAACCCTGTTTCTGAAAAAGTGTCACTTGCCTAGATTGCTAATTTTTGAGACAATCCTGGATATCAGGGAGAATGGGATCATTTGACATGGAATTTGTTTCTGGATTTCCTAAGATTGCTTTTGCTCGATGTGTTGTTTCAGCTTTACGCTAAAGGATTTGCTTCTGATGCTGTGTATTTAGGTAAAGTAGAATGGTCAGTGAGGAAAATTCTTCTTCCTGACCCAAGGAAGAGCTAGGCACAATGTTGAAGTTTGTCTGAACACAATATTCTGTGTGAAGTTTTAGTCTGTTCCTATGTAACAAAGACCGTGTGTTTCTGCAATGCCTCCCTTCCCGAGGGGAGCACTGTGTGCATTTCAGTTTGGTTTCTCTTGGCCATGTGATTAACAACCTTGTGTATTGTGCTGTGAGAAGCTAAATGGTAGGGTTTGCTCAGAAAGATTTTAGTGCAGTTATCCAAGTCTCTTACTTTCTTGCTTCTGAAAGGTCACGATGTGTTATGACACTGTCAAAGTAATTTATTCTTTCTCATGACCATGGCTCTTAATGTTATTTTTCTTTGCCTAGACCACGATAAAATGTTTAAGATGAGTGAAAAGATCTTACTCCTGTGTGTTGGGGAGCCTGGAGACACTGTGCAGTTTGCAGAATACATCCAGAAAAATGTTCAGCTCTACAAAATGAGAAATGGTGAGTGAAGGAGAACAGTTACTCACTGAGGGTTTGGAAGCAGAGTTAATAAGTATAGTTAACAGTTGAAGATTGGTAGCAAGTTCTCAAAGCTTCTCTAGCTTTAAGGATTTCTGCATTTTTAGTTTCATGCAAAGGTGATAGTAAAGGCAGGATGAAGAAATGGAGGTTGGATTTATATAGTATAAACCAAGAGGTTTATCCAAAGCCCAGATAACCTGTTTGTAATATAAATGACATAATAGATTTGTTGGTACAATATTTCTTTTAATACGTCCATTGCAGGACAACTGTTACCGGTTTTCCTGATACACTGGACTGAAAAATTCAGGCCCCGTGCCCATAGTATTGTAATTTTTTGAAGCTATGTATTTTAAATGGTCTATACAGATATGAGCTACCTGGATTTTGAGGCCCTTTTTTATACTTGTAGCTTTTAGAATAAACTGGGATTAGACAAGTGACAATTTGTCATTAAAGACTATCTTGTTATTTCAAAATAGGAATGGAAAGTCAGGAAGTGAAACATGAATATGGATTTGCACTTTTATCAAATACACACATTTCTTCTCCAGGTTATGAATTGTCTCCTACTGCAGCTGCAAACTTCACACGGCGAAACCTGGCTGACTATCTTCGGAGTCGAGTGAGTAGTAGCTGAAAGATTTTGGCAAAGGCTCACAGGGGAAAATTTCCATTTTCAAATAATGGAGTCCGATGAAAAAGGTGGCGGTTTCTGTCTTCAGTGATGAATTCACTTTGCTGAAAGGATGTTTTATTGAAATATAACTTGATTTCCTTATTTAAAAAAACTTATCGCATCACTTATCAATAACTGATACAACTATAGGCTTAAAATTCCAGCCTTGGGCCCAATAAACATTTTGTGACAAACACTGCAGACAGCTAAGTGAATTAAGCCTCTTTAACATCGAGATAAGGTTGTCAGTGTTCATGCAAATGCACTGAATCCGTTTAATCTTCTTGGAAAATGATTTAATAGAGCAAAGCTGTTTGATGTACTTAGCAAAACAAGTCCCTTTTGTAAACAGCAACATGAGGCTTTCAATAAATATCAAATCCAAGTTGGGGCTGTATTTTCAAGTTACTAAACTGCAATTACTGATTTTTTTCATGGTAATTTTTTCAAAGTCAAAAAGCTGTCATAAAGGGACAAACGGACTTTTAAAGATCTGGGGTTAGGAAGCATTTAATTAGCATTATCCTCAACATGCTACGTGAAAGAAGAGAAGAAATAGGATGTTGAGAATGACAGAGTTGTTCAACTTCAGGAATAGGGCATGGGAGAAATTATGTTGCTGTTTTAACAGTTTACTGCCCAGGCCTGAGCTGATGTTTTGGGGGAGCAAATAAAGGCCAGTATTAACATTAGAGCTGTATTGTTGAGAATTACACGTGTGAAGTGAGGTCCAGACCCTTCTTCAAGAACTCATCTGCAGGAACAGCCTCAGATCACTGTTCTCATTTCTGCTGTGGGTGATAGCTGAAGGTGGCAAGTTTTCAAGGTACTGGAGTTAGAGCGAGTCAGTAGAGCTCAGTGCGGGGTCCTGCCTCAGCCTCACACATGAAATGCTGCTCTTGTGCTTTAAATGACTTCAGCCAAATACATGGATTAAGCGTGGTTGGTGGATGATGGTTGACAGTGATGCTGCCTGCTTTAGCTTTTGCTCAGATGTGATTTGGAAGGGTTGTGTGTGTTATTTGTGGAACTCTGTGCCGTTTTGGAGGTTGATGTGAAGGAGAAATGCTGCTTGGTGCCTGGCCCAGGTGACTGTCGGCCACCTGGTGCTGGTGGCTTGTCTCAAGGGCATCTGACCTGCACAGATGGTGTAGGTGAGTCTGACGCTGAATGTCCTCCCCACTAAAGCAGAAGCAGCCATTTCTTACATACGATTTAAAGTACCACTACAGGAACAATTTAACAGGCTTTTTGGTAAACTTGGCCAGTAGGATGTGGCATTGATGCGGCACTGTCATCTTCCTCTGTGCCGTGTCCCCCGAGGCCTGATCCTCCCTGTGTCTCCCCTCCTTCCTGAGCCCACGCCTGTCTTCCAGCTCACCTGCTCCAGATGGGCAGCACAGTGGGGAGGA
This sequence comes from Tringa solitaria, assembly GCA_026413425.1. NCBI lineage: Eukaryota > Metazoa > Chordata > Aves > Charadriiformes > Scolopacidae > Tringa > Tringa solitaria. Next base: position 1,814,240 of record JAOXJM010000009.1, on the reverse strand, counting down.
CACTGGCAAAGGCAGATGTGTTTATTTACCGGAGACAAAATGTTGTTCTGTTGCAGATGGCAATGCCCCGGAGCAAGCGGCGCACTCTGACACTGCTGTCACACTACAGTGATCTCTGTACTGCAGGGAGAACTCTTTTTTTCTTTAAACGTAGCACTTAATGATTTGTTTGTGGGATTTGGAGCTTGATGATACAAACCTTGCCATCAGAATATTTTTCCTGTTAATTTTGTTACATTTTCCTCATAATTTGGGTTAACACGAGTTCTCTGTATCTATTTGAATTGCATTTAAGGTTCCTGGAGGCTACTAATTTAATTTTGTGGATGATAAAAATAAAAAATGAAAAGGTAAGGCATGCCACCACCTCCTGTTAGGAGCAGGAAAATAGTTTAGAAGTAAACAGTTTGGGGGACAGGTTGTTTGGTGCTGTATTGCCATGTAGAGTGTGAAGCTGTTTCTGTTTTGGAGCACTAGAAGGTGTGTGAAGGGCAGTGGCAAACACTGAAACAGCAGTTTTTCAGGCATTGGACTGTTTTTGTGGCCCAGCCCCAAATAGAGCTTGTTCTGCGTTGTTAATCACCACCTGGGTTCCTCCCAATGTTATCCAGTTTGATTCAGTTTATGAACCTTGTGGCTCATGTAGGCCAAGTTCCTGATGTCTTGGGAATGGCCCTTGGAAGGCAGCGCCTTGAAGTTGTTCTTTTGGTGGAAAGTATCGAGTGTAAAGACACTGGCCTTGTAACTTAAGGCTGTTTCATCACTGTGCTCTTTCCTTTTACTGAATAGTCAACATGTGGTTTCTCATGACTTTTCTCTTTTTTAAAACAAAAAAAAAACCACCCAACAAAACAACAAAAAAGCTTATACTCCTGAGTAGGATCTGAGAAGAATCTTTGTTGATTTCTATTTCTATGTTGCAATTGAGGCAAACCTAGAAACTGCTTTGGAGCCCAGGGGCTTTCACATGGGTGAGGGCTGCAGTTCCTCTTCTGATGTTACCTCTTGCAGCATCTTCACCTGCTGAATCAGGGGCTGGGTTTAGTACATTTTACGTACTGTTGAGGTTGCCGGGGGTGGGGGGGAACGACACAGGATAAATGCCCCTACAGCCCCTCCAAACCCGATGAAGTTCAGTGTCTTGTTGTGCCGCTGTGCTTAATTATAGGTGACAGGGTCTGGCCTGGGTCCAAAGGAAGACTGTCAGTTCCTCTCCCCGTGTCCACGCTTGGCAGGATGCTTCCTCGCGCCCACCTTTCCCCCCTTGCTGTGACTGTGGCTTCCGCCAGATGTCACACCGCTGCTTGTCACCGCCCGGCCTCCCGCTGCCGAGCTTGTTGGGTTGGTGTATTTATCACAACTGTTCTCTTCAGCTGCAAATTCTGAAGAATTTCACACGTCTCTTAATTGCTGTAGTTATTTTAAATCAAACAGCGTAAAGTGCAAAGCTGCTTGGGATGAGAAATAGTGCCTCTTAGAGCAAGGTTAAGTTTAGCGGGGGGGAAAAAATAAACCTGTCGTGGAATGTTAGTCATTCACTCATTTGGTAGCCTTTTAATTACACCAGTCTTCTAACAAGTTTCGAACTGTTGGCGTGGATTTGGTTACAAAATCCAAGTCTGCCTTTGGAATGCACAGAAGGATGGAGATGTACGAGGGATGTCCCAGCACAGAGGTGTTAGTCCCACTATGACAGCACTAAGAGGTGCTGTCTGCAAATTTCGGTTGTAATCATGGAAGTAGTAAATAGATGATGTATATTTTCTAATGTTTAAATCTGACCACTCTTGAATGATAGGAAGGCATGGGGGACACTGTGTTTGAGTTTTAAGAAGTGGTCTCATCCACCATTGGCAGGAGAACTCACGACTGAAGCACAGCTTGCGGATTTGTTGAAGTCTGTACAACCCTATTTATTTATGGTTGACTATCTCGCATATGCCACTGTTGGTAATTCAAAGTCACACAATAATTTGAGTGATCTTGTGTCATGGCTCTTAAATATCAACTTGTGTGATGTTTCAGAATAATTAAATGATGAAATACAGACTAATTAAACGACTACAGCTGCATGGTAACTTGGTTCCAAATATTCTTGATTGCTTTGAAGATTAAATCACACAATTTACAGTGATGTTTGATATATAACTGTAGCCTGCTTTATTCTTTCTAACTATTTGTTGGAAGTCAATATATAGTATACTGTAATATTTTTTGAGTGCAAATTCACTGTGCTTATTATCAAAATGAAGTTTTTCCTCTGATGAAGTGAATGTTTTGGCTTTAGGGTGAAATTGTGTTCGCTTGTTCTGATCTATTGTTAGTTGCATCATCATTTTTTCCCCATTTTTTTCCTTTGCTTTGTTGATCTAGACTTTCCAGCATTTTAAGAGGCATCCTGTTAGTATCATTAATAAGAAACATTATATAAATGTGAAAATACTGGAAGGATATAAAAGCTGTTTTAAAAAATATATAAAATTCCAAAATTTGCTTCTTGGCCTACATTTAAAAATAGTACAGTGCATGTGTCTTTCATGGTCTTAGAAAGTACACATCTTGGAAGAAGATGTACAGGGACATCTGCTTTATTCAATATGGTGGAACACACTAAGCCTAAACTGTGAAGAAAACGGGGAAGGAATTGCTAAACTTGCACATGCACCATAAAAAGACACGGATACATCAGTGCAGCTGCCTGGTCTTTCTGGATAAGATGTAGATATTTCTCATCTTGTTTGATAGGCTCTTGCCGAAGCCATAAACAAGAATCAGAAAAAACCAGCAGCTAAAGCAGACTGAAGTTCTAGTTTAAGAAAACTGTTTCCAACTAAAGAGAGAAGAGCTGCAGATGTTGCAGTATCTTAGTTCTGGGTAGAAATAAACCAATTCCTTAGATCGTCTTCATCCACTTGGTCGAGTTGGTCTAATAATGAGGATTAAACTTGGTATGTGCAATAAAAATCTAACTATCAATTAACAAGACGGTGTAACACTGTGTATAACTGTTTGCACTGGATGTAAACTTTCATATGTGCTAACATGCTCTGGTTAGCAGTGGTGTGGCTGAGGAAAGAGCCTGCTAAATTAACAAAGACGTCCTTATAAACTGCAAAATGTTCACGTTGTGCTCATGTGCTGACAGCAAAGATCCGCAATATGTTGAGATGAAAGAATCTGGTGTGAAAACATAATTAAAGTTTTCTGAAGTTTGAATGTGCCATGAAAGTTTTTTATAAAGAAAATACACTAAACACTAGTTCTCAGGAGAATCAGAGTTCTATGGCTTTATTTACTTTTGCATTACGTGTTATGAAGAGACCTAATCTGTTATAGAATGAGATGCATAATCTCCTGCAGGCAGTATTGATGGTGCTGGTAGGATTTTATGGCGGAGAATTGTGAAACCCAGTGTGTTGCTATTCTGTAGGTTACACGGGGAATTAAGATTCAGAGATTGGGGTGTGGCTGCTCTAATGAAAAGGTGGTTTCTCTCTGCAGACCCCTTACCATGTGAACCTGCTCCTGGCTGGCTACGACGACCACGACGGCCCTGCCCTTTACTACATGGACTACCTCGCGGCTCTGGCTAAAGCTCCTTTTGCAGCACATGGATACGGTGCATTCCTCACCCTCAGCATCCTTGACCGCTATTACAAACCAGGTGAGTGGAGTCTATGGAGAAGGAAATTTCCCTGTTACTGATTAATAGATTAAAGGCTTAAACCAAGAGACTGACATTTGCTGAGTCAGATGGTCCAGCGCAATTGCTGTGATGCTACAGATTTGAATGTGACTTTTTGTTAGAATAAATGTAGCTTTAAAGATTGCCTTCTGTCTTTGCTAAAATGATCATGTGAAACTAGTCAACTCCTTAAAGTGTTTTCCTGTTTGAAGCATAACAGGCTGTAAGTGAAGGAAGTTTCAATTTATTCCAAAACATGACTAGACTTTCCTGGACTATTAGCTGCTACTAGTCTGTTTTTAATAAATAATATTTTGATAACTTTATCTTCTGCTTGCTTGCCTGTTGACTATGGCATGTACATTTTCCCAGAGTATCAATCTTCAGAGGGCAGTCCCAGATTCTATTGCTCCATATCTTGGATTGGGTTTGTGTGTAATATATTAAAAACATAAAAGTGAAAGGATATTCCTTGCAAGATCAGTACTCTGAAGTGGTGGTGATGACGGTTGGTTTGGTTTACAGTTTTGTGCACGTGGTACCTCTTGATCATAATTCTTGCACAGGTCTGTACCTGTCTAAAGTTTTAATTTTAGAATCATAATCCAGTTCTTACACTGCCAAGGATTAAACATGGCCCCATCCCCACCTTACAGATGAGGAAATGTATGAGGCTTGGGATATTGTTAATCTAACATCTTTGGCTGAAGCTACAAAACTACTTTATTCCTGTGTGCGAAGCTGAGTTTAATATCATAGCAGAGATGTTTGTTTAGTAATCCTTTCATCTATCCCTGGCAAGAAATAGCTACAAACTCACAAATTTTGTTCTAGTGGGGCTTCTGCCTGAACAGAGGATGCAGGTCTGGAACAAACTCTAGAAACAAGAAGAGCTTAGTTTTCTAGTCATGTCTCTTGAAAATGATACCGCTCCATTTTCACCATTCCTTGTGAAAAGAGAAGAATAGTGAGCTACAGCACGTTGTCCTGGCTTGCCATCCCTGCGGAGTGCTGGATTTTATCCTAATGTGTGAGAATAGCAGGGACATCACACACGTGCCTTTCCCATTATTAAAACTAATACCCAGCAGGGAAGGTAGCACTAACCCCAGTCCCCGCCTACTGTCACTGACTTGCAGCCGGCTGCGGCCAGATGGAGCTGATTTAAAACCGTAATAAACTGGAGGAGAGAGCGAGCCGGCTGGACCTCTCCAAAGCCCCGTCCCTGGCCATGGGAGGCAGAATTCCGTCATGCTTCCCATTCACTGTAACAAATCGATTCTCAATGGCTTGTTGCAGCGTGAGCGCTTCGGTGCAGGGCGTCCTCAGTACATCTGGAAAGTGTTTTCTGTGAGCTGGGAAGGGAGAGCTTTTGGTGCTCAGCTGAAAAGTTGTTTAAATTTAATAAAGTTTCTGTTGGGAGAGACGGCCTCTAATTCAATCAATCTGTGGATGTTTTCTCTTTCAGGTATCACACGTGAGGAAGCTGTGGAGCTCCTAAAAAAATGTCTAGAGGAGGTGAGTTGCCAAACTTAGACCCTTACGATCTCGAGAAAGGAATGTTTGTTTGCATTCATTTACTGATATTTTCCTGTTCCTCTTGTGGCATTTTTTTGCTGCCTTTGCCAGAAGGGGTAATAAAAGCGCATTGACCAGATGTGAAATAGCTACTGAGGAAACGGATTTGTGGGCACTTGCATTGTCTTAGCGTGGTTCATGTCCTCCAGAATGTAAACTTGAAGCTTAATTGCTTTTCTTTACTTCTGCTTCTTCCATGCTTAGCATAATATTGATACAGACAGTCTTTTGAGTCTTGCCTTTTATGTTTCTTCTGCACATAGTGCAAGCATCCTTCTGGTACTTGTGCTACACTTAACTAGAATATACTTCTAAGTGTACTCTTCTGGCTTGTGGAGTGATATCTAACTGAGGTAAAAATTTGACCTTAAAAATCATGATCAGTTTTATCATAAGCATAACCTTTCAGACTCCAGGACTTTTATTGTAGGAAAATATTCTTTATCCTTGTCTCTAAGAGGTTGAATTGGATAGAATTGGGAAGAAACATGGGGAAACATCAGGCAGAAATGCTCTAAAGAGGTTCTGTTTGAAGTATCCTTTTGATACATACATCTGTGCCCAAAGTTGTAGCCCACTCTAGACTTCTTCCTGCTTAAATGTCTTCCTTGTTATGAGGCTTGTGTGCTTTGCATCTCTAGCCAAGACTTGTCTAACATGGATAGTCTTAAAACAGAACAAACTCCTGCTACTTGAATCCTGAGCAGTGAAAAAAACCACTCTAGTTCCTGATATTTCAGGTCACTAGATCCAGAATGGAGATTTTGATGTGCAATGGTATATCCCTTAAATTATGCTCTTCTCTTTTGTCTGAGCTTTGCTTGAATCTCATCTCTTTTGTCTTTTGTTGAACAGCTTCAGCAACGCTTCGTCCTCAATCTGGCTTCTTTCAATGCCCGGTTCATTGACAAAGATGGCATCCATGAAGTGGACAATATCCCCCTTCCGAAAGCGACGTCCTAACCCCTGAGGTTTTTCTTCAGCAGTCGTCTTTTTTGTTCACTTTTGTTTTTTTCTATTCATTTGGAGCACACAAGTCATGTACTGCACTGGGAGATTGAATAAAGATTGACATTTATATAGCCAGTTTTATCTTTTTATTCCACTGATTCTTCCTGAGAGCTTTTAAGTAAATCATTCCCTGGTGAAGGTGTGAAATGTGATTTACTGTTAATGGGTGCACATTCGGGTTACGTACCTTTCTTTTCTCTTCTGAGATTTTTACTTCCCCCTCCCCATAAGTTTTCATATGTGTGGGGAAACTGGTGCTGTATTTTCTAGATGACAGTGTGCTGTCGTCCACTCTCGTAATTAAAGCTCAACAAACATCAGGCATTTCATGCTAAACGTATGGCATCTACTTTATTTTTCCAGAGTTGTTACCACTCTTTGCTTTATAAAATAATAATCAAGTTCTCAAAGACCTAATTTGCTTGTGTTACACTTTGTTTCAGTCTAATCCAAGTGAAAGGTGAAAGATATTAAAGTAAGATGGATTTGAAAATGCTGGTGTCATTTTTAACTCACCTGGCCGTGGTTCTGTTAGTGGGAAAGAATATTCTGCCAGCACAGTAGGCTCATAGCTACCTTAAGTATTTTAAATACGAACTGATGTATCAATTGTATTTCTTAATTGATGTGTCTCTATATTTAGAAGAACATGAAGCTCAATGAGAAATAAAACTGCAGCACTTTTCATAACTCTTTGAATTACTCTCCATTCACCAGAGCTTTGCTCCCATGAGAGTAGTCGCTGATGCCTGGGCTGTTGGTGATGCTTCTGTGTAAAATCTCTGTTCACAGAACAGCCTCAGGCAATTTTCACGTGGCTGATACTCACAGTCTGTCCAGAAATGATTCTTGGGAGAGCAGTTGTCACTGAGACTGCTTCCCAACTGGGTTTGCTTTGAATGAGGTAACCATTTACAGTGCTCTCTTCGGGCGCTCTTTCTGTGGTTGAGTAAGCTTGGGAAAAGAGTCTTGGAAATAGGATGGATGTGTCCAAGGTTGGGTGCAGCCTGTATTGTGTGGTGTGGCACAACACCTGAGCTCTTGGCTCGGAAAGGTAAGTGACGGACCAAACTGCCTTTATTTGTCAAAGCTTTTTTGATCCTCTCTCTGTGGTGTGCTTGAGACTGTTGCTCTCTTCCCCCAGAAGTTATCAGTCTTAAAGACCAAGTTTTCCCATCCTGTTGAACATGGGAGAACTGGATTAGAGACTGAGACTCGCTTAACGTCACAGAAGAAAGTCTCAGCCTTAACTCACCCTGCCTCTTTAGACTGCCCTTACTTACGTTATTTTTTAACTGAGTCTCATCAGACTTTGTAGTTTAATTTTTTCCAGAATGAGTTTAATTATCAGCTGGTTTTAGTGTAGTTGTGGCTGCAGTGGCTTTTATTTAAGGCCAATGACATACAACACTCTGAAACATGTTGCTAAAATTTACTTTTTCTTTTAAAAAACTTTTTCGAACTTTTTCATGCTGTAAGAGAGGAGGTCCCAGCCTGGTTCTTTTCTCTTGGCAGGTCACAGCAGTGTGAGGAGAGTCTGAGTGTTCTAGTTCTGCGACTGAAATCTCACCCCTTCATCTTGCATTAATGGATTTGTTGAGCTTAATGTGCAGCGTCTCTAATTTATTTTACCACTGATGTTGAATGTTTTTGCAGGTTTCTTGTCTCTCTTTTCAAAGTCGTCATTGCAGAGCGGCTGAGCTGATGTGATATTTTTGTCACTGCATATCAAAGGAGTGATGCCTCCTTATTGGCGGTGTTCGTTATTCCAGAGCCCAAAACTGGGGTGTGGTGCTACTGGATCATGTGAGTCTGGCAGAGAATCTGCCTGGAATTTTTACTGGCGCCTATTTGCATGCAGGTGATTAATAAACATAAAACAATTATTCCCTTGCAAACACCCTGGCTGGATTGGGGCTGCGGTAGAACATATGTTTTGCCCGAGGGCAGGGACGGGGGCTGAATCCCCCAGTGAGGGGAAGATACAAGGGGCTGCTCAGAAGCCGAGGGAGCAGCAACCTCCAGGAATGAATACATACAGACCTTTCTTGCAGAGCAGAAGAACAAAAGAATTGGCCTCCAATGAGGCTGGACCCCTGCCTCTAAGGAAGTAGATTCTTTTGAGGACTTTCCAAGAATTTACACTTTTTGAGGAAAGGTGTAATACTTCTGCTGTGTAATTTTGGATTGTTTTAAAGGTTTACAGGGCTGATCTTTAAAGTTGAATGTCTCCAAATTTAATTTTTGCAGTAATATATGGAATCTGTTTAAAAAAAATGTTTAAAGTTTGCCATCTGCATTACTTAAGGAGATGAAAACTTCTTTCTTGCTTCAAGTTTAGCCCTAAAGCATTTGAAAACCATATTTTGCCTAGAATCCAGGAACCCCTTTTGGAAAGAATTCACCTTTCTATTTGAAAAGCATCTGTATTTATCACGACAGGCCTCTCTTTCATAAGAAATCTCTGAAAGGATTGAGCACTGCAAGGAAGTACTGCATTCTACTAATAAGTTGGGTTTTTTTGTTCTTTGTATTATAAAAACTGAACGTTGTAAAGCAAGGTAGCGTGTTCCGAGGGCAGTGTAGCCACAGTGCACTGTTCTGCTTTGCTTTGGCTGGTAATTCTGACCATATGTTTTACCACTGAAGCCTCAGGGCTTAAAGAGTTAACAAGGCGCTTTTTCTCGTTTTAGGTTTCCTGTTTGAAGCCGTCTCTTCCTGAGCAGGGGGTAACAGATCACTGCTCCCGCTCATCTCCTCCGGGCCAGGAGTCTGCTCCCAGATTGGTTTACATGGGAATGGAGCCTCTGGGCCTTGGGCCACCTTAGGCTGGGAGTGCTTTGCTGAGAGAAGGATGTGAGTGTAGGTGCAGAGCTCGGGGGTCTTTTTCTTGGTGTTTAATTATACCTTTTCATGGAAGAAAATGTGCATCTGTAGACCTTCATGCCTAGAAAGACCAGAAACATTGGCACAGAGAGGGTCATCAGTACTTGTACTGGCATAATTGTAATTAGCACAAGTTTGTAACGTGGTCAGGACGGTTCTGCCGTCCTAAAGGTGACCTGATGGCTAGAAGGTGTCTGGAGAGATGGATTCTCCCTGCGTGGGGTGGCAAGTGACAGCTGAGCACAGATGTGCAAATAGAAATGGCTAATGTTAAAAACTACCTCCCTGTTGCTGGATCCAGCCTTTGTGGAACTGTTGGGGGAGAGAGTGCCCCAGGGTGATTCACCCGTATGTTTCCCCAGGATTTCTCCAGGCCAGCGAATCCACGACCCCATTGAGTTAAACAGGAGACACTCCAGGCGTGGGTGGGTGAAATGCCTGGGGCAGGGGTTGCTTTTTGTATGTGAACCTGAGGGCCCTCCCCAGGTGGTGCTTGTTGAACCAGTGAGCCCCTGGAGAGACTCCACAGTGATAGATTTATCGAAGATATAGAAATAAACCTGTTTGGAGCAATGCTGTAGGGTATTCCTGGTTCTCTCAGACTTCTGATCCTGGCGACGTGATGAAACAGTCACTGGCAGAAACCTTGTCTGCAAAAAAGCCATCACTGTTTGGAGTGAGGATGTGGGAGCAGAGGGGAGGGATCAGGCTCGACTCTCCCAAGGATGCGTTTGTGTTTGCTCTTGGCTCTAGTTTTGACAGTGGCTCCTACAAGAAGTATTGGCTGGTGCCAGGGCTGACACTATGGATTATGTTCATTGAGCTTAGAATGCTTAGAATTCCATTTTCCAGTCTGAAGCAGGGACAGAATATTCTTTTTGCATAAAATCGCTCGATATCTAAGGCAGGAAAAACCTCTGACTGCTGCCCATGAAGCTCTGTACATACCCTGTCTGTAAATTTAACCTGCTCATAAAAACTTTATCCTTCAAGCCATTTTTAGTTCCTTCCCTCTGAAGGTTTAACCTTATACAGAGTTTCCGTGTGTTGCTATCAGTCTGCCATCAACAGTAATTAAGGGCAGGAAACTTTCATTCGAGCACTGATTGAACAGAATGGACAAGTTGTTTTAACAGATTTTTAAAAAGCAAAATGGAAATGATGGAATTCCTGCATCTTCTCTTTATTTTCCACGGCCTTGACGATGCTGGTTTGAAGCTCTGTGTGCTCCTGACTTGCTGAGGACCATGTAAAAATAAGTTAGTTGTCTTGAAAATGTAAAGTGACAGTTTAAGCGTTTTGTTTCTGTGCTAATGTGCAATTAGGTCGTTATCCAATAAGCTTATTCTTGTCGTCTAACTGGAGACAGCTGTGGAAGGAAGAGAGAAAACCCTCTGTCGCTGAGGACTGGGGAGAAGAGGTTTGAAAGGATCTGGTTCAGAATTGCCAGTACGTTCTCTTTCCCCATGCAATACAGTAAAGCACTAAAGGTTGGCAGGATTTGTGAAAAATTAAACTCTGCCAATCAAATCTATAGAGAGGTGAAAGTAAAATGTGGATAATCTGAATAGCAGCAAATGCAGTGGGAGTTTGGATCTATATATTAGCTCCAAGGGAACCGTACAAGGTGGGGGCCAACCTAATCATCTAATTGTCTGAAACGATGACTTGTCTCTGTGTGTTTTGGTTTGGGCAAAGCACCTTTTGCTTAGTAGCAGTTTCCTTGATGGCATCAAACATTTCTACTGTTTATACACAAACATGAAAATAGTGCATCTCCTTTAATTGACAGGAGACAAAGCGGGCTCCGTCGTATTTTGTGGCATTTTTTTTTTAGGATTATTGACTATCCTGCTGTAACACCACCCCAATGGTGGTGGGCTTAAGTGATGCCTGATCTCCTCTTGCTAAATGCTGTCTTCTGAAACGCAACAGATGCCAGAGCCCAGGTTTGTGGAGCAGATCTGTGCCTCTCAGGAGCCTCTTCCATTCAGCAGAGGGCAGTGATCTTGCGTGCACCTCGCGCCTCCTCCCCAGCCTGTTTGGCCTCTCCATCTCTGTGTGGACTGTGATGGCCACAGCCTCCGTGTCAGGGAGAACGGGCTAATGCGTGTCCAGCAGTGGCAGGGAAGAGGTAGAGGATTGTTCCTTCCCTTGGAAGGTGCACATTTTACTCTTAACAAGTGTTGGTCAGTTGTCCCATGAAGCAGATAATTATCCATGTTTTCACAAGTGAAGGCTAAGATAGCTCGTGACTTGCCAAAACAGCCAAAAAGAGTGGCTGGAGGCCATCCTCTGCTGCGTAGTCCCAGCACTAACAAGCACAGAGGTAAAGCACATCTTTATTATTTATTAAGATACTACTGTTCTCCCTTGCAAAAGGCTTGAAGTGAGGATGCTCACGGTATTTCATCGACAACAGTGTGCTGGGGAGGAAAAGCTACAGCACCCTGTGATACTGTTTTCCAAGAACTTTCTGTGATCCCACAGGAAAAAAAAAATTGCTTAGGAAAAAAATTCAGGAGAAGCCTGAAATGGCTGTTTTGGAATGTGGGACATTATAACACCTTCATTTGCTTTTACCCAACAAACACGGAGAGCGTTGAGGCCGTGGCTGAAAGATACCTTTATGGTCCTGGGGTTTGCAGAAAATGCACTTGTCTGTGCAATGAAAACGTCTGCAGTGGGAGTATGTGGGAATCGGAGACTTTGAAGTCCACAACCAGCCCCTGACATCTGGGAGTTGGGAAGACAGTTCCTAAGCTGTCACATCATTTTGTGGGTTTCTTTTTTGGAACAGCAGTTTCTTGAATCTTTGAAACTTCTGTTACCGGGCAAGGCCAAGTGTAGGGTATAAAAGGATCCTCCAGGGTTTACTGATTTCTTATTTTCTCTCATTTAAAGTGATATGGTTCAAACCTGGTTCTCTTCCCACTTTTTATAGACATCCTTAATCCTGATGCTCTGAGTGGGCACCTTCAAGAAGAAAACAATTAAAACTGGGTTCTAATTTTGTTTGTCTTCACAGTATTCACTCGAAGCACATGAGAAACTCCTCCAAGTCGTCACACTTGGGGCTCCAGTCTGGTCCAGCTGATGTTCCTGGATTTGTGTCTTGTATTTACCTGGGTGTTTATTGCCTGTGCTTTGATGAAGCCTGAGGAGGGCTGGTGGTGTGAACACTGCAGGGGTCAGCCTGCCTTCATCTCCCGTGTTTACAGAGGGTGGTTAAAGGTTTGAGGTTAACCTCTGCTGATGTTTTTAGGAGCTGTAAACCCGTATGGGTTTGGGTTTGGTTTCTGTGTTGGCTCCAAAATTTGTGGAGAACGAAACCAAAAGTTTCTTTATGTTCAAAAGTTGTGAAAAAGCTTATTAACACATGGCATTAATAGGAAAAAATCTTTGCCCCAAACTGAACAGAACTATTTTTCCTCACAGCACTCAGCTGCATTACCCTTAGCTCAGCAGACTCAAAGGCACTATGACAACTTTTTTAAGAACACTTTAAAACCAGAATGTTCCTTTATTTTTTGTCTTGTCATGAAAGTCTTCAGACTTTACCAGGTGAGACCTGTAGATTCTATAAACTCTCCATCTTTCTTCCAAACGTTACGGAAGATGCTCCATAGGGTGGGTGGGTTTCCCACCTCTTTTGCCTTTATCTTTTTCCTGGGGACAGCTGAATGCTTCCCAGTTTGCCTCTTTCCCTGTGAACATGTGGCTGTGGCACCCGAGGTGGCAATGGGGTCCCCGTCCCACGCAGGGGCTTCCATCTCCAGAGAACTCTGCCAAGCCTCCTCTTCCTCGCAAGGAGCTCCCGGAGGGGGCAGAGTCAGAGCTATCTGTGCTGAGACTCCTCTGATTTAGCGCGGTAATTACTGTGTTCTTCTGGAGGCTCCCTGTGATCACCAAATTAGCAGGAAACTCTCAAAGGTATAATGTGCTCCTGACATATGACAGGGCTGGGGGGGAGGAAATGAAATGAAAATGGGTCAGGAGTGGGAGGCCTGGGCTGCAGCAATTCCCTCTGGTGCCAGGGTCCATTTAAGAGTCAAAACAGCAGCACATTACACAGAGGGTGTAGAAAGGCTCTTTCCATTGTCCAGACTGAGCAAACTGGCCTTTCCACCCCGCTCCTCCTCGGCAGCACCAACACCTCGGGTTCCCTTCCCCCTTTGGATGCTCTTCTCGTTTTGGCAATGAACCATCAGGCAGCGAAGTAGGACAGGGGATCTTAAAGGAGATAACTCCTTATCATTGGAAATAAAATAAGAAACATATAGACTAGACCTTTGTCTGAAACAGACTGTTGAAACTAGTTTTGCTTTTTTTTTTTTTTTTATAGTTATGGTGCTAGACTTGAATTATCTGGGTTTGGATCCCAGCTTTTCCCCGAATCCCTGTGTCCCTCTGCAAATCGCTGTAGCTCTGTGCATGGCGTCTGTTTTCTGTGAGATGCAGGTAACTATTTGCTATTTCAGTGGAGAAGATTACAATTTTGGGGTAAGATCTCTTTGTACAGGGCCTAATATAAGGAGGATTTGATGTCTGATGGCACGACATGGTACTAGTAGGACATAAAGGTAACCTTCCTGAGACAAATAGTCGGATGTGCTGATTGCATTGGATTGCATGAAATAGTTTCATAGGAAATGCTCCTTTTTTGAAAATATTTCCTGCACACTGAGAAAAGAAGCATCCCTGGATGATACAATCTATGTAGGAAACAAAGGTAAGTCCTCTGTCTGCAATTCTGCGTGGTGGTCTGAAACGGTGAAGTCTCCAAGGTGTGGTGAAGCTCTCATGAGCTCTGGAATGAAAGCGTGCAGTGTTCCAGCCCCAGATGTTCTGGAGCTCAAGCAAAAGCCTCCAGGGATCTGCTGTGACCAGGTCTGTAACGCAGGGTGAGTTTGACTGGGGAGGACCTGGGGTGGCATGTGGAAAGAATGGGATTTACTACTTATAGTATGGACTTGAGAATAAATAAATCTAAGCTACCACGGCAGAATTAGCTGAAATTTATCTCATCTGCGAGAAAATAAATAGAACCACATAGAACACATGAAATTCTGGGTGTGGACAGAGGAGGATGGTGGACTGATTATCAGGTTGTTTTGAGTGCAAGTCATTCAGTCGTGCCGAGAAAATGCTGCCTCTTGGGGATCCTTTAGCCAATTTAAGGCTCTGTACGGTGGAAAACTCGAGGGAAACCCAAGGCAGGGCCAGAGCCATCAGCAGGTGAGAAGAACATCCAGACACATCTTGACACACTACAGAACTTCTCGACTTGGTGCGAGAGCTTGATCTTTCTCTGAACTCATTTCACACCCAAAAAAGAGCTGAGTTGTCTCCATTTAACAAATCTTCTTTGGCCGTAACCTTTGCTACTGAGATGAAGCTATCCTTAGGGGGAATACTTCTGAATTTCAGGGTATAATTTTAGCCTTTTCTCTGCTGCAAAGAATCGAATAAGAAGCATCTGAAGGCATCAGGATAAAAATCTACGAAGGAGCCATCCAGGATAACACCGGCATCGCTTTTGCTGCCTGCCTCGGAGGTCGCTGGGGTGCGTCAGCACCGCGACTGTGGGGCCAAAGCTTGGGTGTCTACTCCGTGTCTGGAATCGTTACTGCTATTTATGGGATCCTGCTGAAAATGCGGAGATGCTCGGGTGACCGCACTGGGAATTCTTTGCAACCTAAAGGAGGTCAGGCAGAAAGACCAAAATGATACCTCCTGGCTCAGCGTGTTCAGATGCCGTGTAGTGACTGGGTTTGGGCTGTTTCTCCCCAAACCTGTTGGGGTAACCGAGGCTGGAGCTGCGTGCCGCGCATGGCCCCACGCGATCTCTCTGGGCGGCCAAATCAATCATCCCCGAAACACGCGTTTTGCCACCTTTGCCAACAGCACTTGTTTTACTGCCTGATTTGAAAATGGTTTCGGTGTTTTGATTCAGTTGCACCAACAGGAAAAACTTCCTTTGCTCGCTGATGGTGCGTGGCTCCTTGGGTTCTCTATGTAAAGTCTGGAATTTAATGAACTCTCTCATTTATGAAAGAATGCATTAACTACAGGTCAGCAAAGTCTGTTTATTGTGTTGCTTTAGCACGGAGAGCTATTATTACCCTCTTGCTTTTAAGGTGGCCTGCTTAAAGGTAATTATTTAGCCCGTCCAAAGCCGTGCAAAAGTGCCAGCACCACCTTGGCTTGTTTATGTTGAAGATGCAGCAGAGAGTCCCAGGTCACTTACCCTCGTGTCACCCTCGGGGCAGCTGCTGTTGGGGACGAAGAGTTTTTCTTAGTGTTCTTCTTTCTCACTTGTCAAAGATTGTCCTTTGGTTTCCCTGGACTTGTCATTCATTCAAAACTAATTCAAAAAAGATATTTTCTTTTTTTCAGTTCCCCTTTCGGATTGAAATTCCAGAGTGTTCTATAACAAGCATAGAAACCATGATTCTGAATCTATTTTTACTCTTCGACATGATCCCATGTATTATTTTCCCACGATAATATTTGTAATCAGTGTGGGAATTTATACCCGGGTTGAGCTACAAATTGTGTAAATGTCTTTTTTTTTTTTCTTTTCTCTTTTTTTTTTTTTCCTCCTAGGATGGAGAGGCAAAGAGCACATCAGGGGATGTTGTTTGACAGTGAGCCAGGAGGGGAACTCTGGTACTAACTCATTATAATAATTGGCCTGGTACAGCCTCGGAAAGCTGCTCTTCTCAGGCATCTCTGTGGGAAGTAAGGTGCCCAAAATTTTGGGAAGTGGAAGAAGTCTCAGTGCTTTTAGAAAGTTGATCCCAGGTGTCATGTCCATCGTCAGTCTCGGGCATCCCTGGCAGAATCAACAGTGAATCCAAATCGTCGAAACTTCCTCCCAATTAAAAGGTAATTGGTGGCATCCTGGTGTCTCAGGCATCAGAGTGTTCCTCATCAAACATTCAAAAGCCTCGCAGTTACCCAGAGAGGAAAATGAGGAGGGAGGTATTTTTCCTCCCGACGGACATAGCATGTAATTACCGTCGGCATCTCCCGGTTCCGTGTGGCTCATCGTGGCGATGGCTGAGAATTCCTTGATATTCAAAGAGTGCCCTGACCACGTCAGGTTTTCATAAGATGATCCCATTATGAAATTGTTTCACGCCTGTACATCACAGTGCACACACACAGACTTTCATCATGTATGGGAGCGTAGTTTGCTCTTCTCTGGTACCGTGCACCAGAGGATACCTGCAAATTGAATTATTTCAGGGTGGTTATCCTCAATAACTCCGTGTAGGGTCCATGTAGGGAAACCTGTGTTGTCGCACAAAAGTACCTTACCCTCCTTTATCATAATCTGTTTTAAACATGGATTATGCTGATGCAGAACAGGGCCCTCCTATTTTGGAATAATTTTAAATAGGAATAGTTTTTGTGCTTTCGGCTTACACCCTGCATTATCCAAAACAGCTTTGAAGTGTAAACAAGCCTCTAATGTGTCTGTAGTATTTCCATTCTGCTCCCTGGCTCTTCCTTTGGGAAGGTCCAGACCAAAACCAGACCTGCAGAGCCTGTCACTGAGGTTTTTGCTTTCACAAACCTCATACCAAGGGATGTTTCCAATCCCATTCCCAATTTAAATCCGTCCCTAAGCTCTTAAAGGGAGTATCTAGCTGCAAGTTTCTGACTCTGAGCCATCCCCACAAATTATATTAGTACAGAAAATGTTTTCTTTCACACTTTTCTAAAAGGAAAATCCCTCTGGAAGCCTGTGGTCCTTTCTGGGGACTGTGATTATTTCTCTATTTTCACCAGCCTATTCTGCAGCCTCCAGAGAAAACTGATGGGTACAGCCCTGAGAAAAGTCCAATATAATACTGTACAAACACGTGTGGCATCCCCTATAATCGGTCTTCTGGATTTTTAATCCTTTTCTAACAGTTCCCATCATTTTGTTTGCATTTCCAACCTCCTGTGAGCCCGAGGTGGCTGTGCTCAGAGTCCTACCCCTAATAATGCCACAAACGCAGCAGCTCATTGGGAGAGCTTCATTGCATATGGCTTAGTGGGGTTATTTTATCTGCTAATTTATCACTCCTTGTCTTGATATCACGAGGTCCTGCTGCAGCTCCTCGCAGACAGGTTTAGATTTGACTGCCCCAAGTAGTCCTGGAGCACCTCAAACACATCATTTCATTATTTATCCCCGGCGCTACCGGAGGCGCCGGCGGCTCGGCCGCGATGGCTTTGGGATTTGGGGGCATTAATGCCAGCTCCTGGCATCCTCCGAGCACTTCATTTGTGACTGCACAGATCAAACGTCAGCCGTGGAACGGGAGGAGACAGTTTGTAAAAATCTATAGAATATTTCACCGTACAGAGGCAGAAGGATCTTTGCTCACAAAGACGATGGAGGTGCTTCCTTCAAATAAAAAGAGGTTTATTGAGATAATGAGAATGACATCGTGGTGTGGGTGTTGTACATCTATTGCAGCATTAAGAGAAACAACAGCAAGTACAAAATCCTGCAGAACTTCTACAGTCATTATCATCACAGCCTATCTTGTCCATGCTACAGTTTTGTGGATCCAAAACTTCATTCCCATTTCTAATGGCAGAAAAGCCAAAGACTTTCATCTTTCAAAAAAAAACAAACAACCAACAAATAAAACCCGAAAACAAAAAAAAAAGGCAAAACAAAACAAAAAAACCCCTCAATTTGATATAAATAACTTGCACTGGACATTTTAAAACTTTCAGCTTTTAATTACACATAAATAAATATATACAGATTTAGAACAGTTCAGTTTGGCCTGGTTCAAGTTCTGCTCCTTGTGCTTTATTAATTATTATTCATTTTAGAAACTTGTGTGCTGTTATCTGTAGGTTGTGGAGTTTTCAGGAGTCCTGGGTTTAACTTCACCTGCTTTTCCCCCCGCTGGGACCGCAGCCGTGGGGACGGGTCTCTGCCCTGGGAACCGTGGGGTCTGCGGTTCACTCCGGGGAAAAACCACCTTGAGTCTTGGTTTAAAAGCTGTAAACGAAGTCTGAAACTGCTTTAAACCCAAAGCAGTTCTGCTGGCAAATTCCCTCTTGGCCTGGCTTTAGGACTGGGCTGCAGGTTGGGAAATGGGAAGGTTTCCCGTGTGTTTGCCTGTCAAAAGCAGCTGATAAATCCAGGTACCGCCCGCGATCCAGCTCCCTGCCCTCTGCTGCTCCTGCCTCTGCCCTGGATGAGGCTTTTGTTCTTTCTTCTCAGTTTTTCAGTTGGAAAAAATTCCTGGAGCGTGTCAGGATTTCACTACAGGATTTTTTTTAAAAAAACAAAATAAAATTGCACATGACTTGGCTTCCTGCGTCATCCACGATTTATCAAATAAAATTTAAAAAAAAAGGCAAACCCCCAAAGCCATTAACCTGGCTTATTTTTTTCACTCTCACTACACCCATTGGAGTTGTTTTCTTCTGAAATTCTTTAAATCTTCTTTTTTTTTTTTTTTTTTTGTCTTTTCTTTGTTTGCTTTACGAGTTTCATCCCAAGTTCAACCGTAGCAGTTCAGAAAACAGTGCACTGGATCATTTTTTTCCCCCCCCAGCCCCGGTGCTCTCACATCGTGACCGGGGAGAGGGAGGGAGACAGCACCTCATTTCCGATGCTTCACTTCTTTTTCTGAGGCTTTGGAGTCTCCGGCCGCGTGCCCGTTCCCTGTGCTGCTCAGGAACATTTTATCCAGCCCCTTGAGGGACTCCACCAGGTAGTTCTGGAAGGCGGTGAGGGCGGCGCAGATGGCCGGGCCCCCGAAGCCGTGGGTTATCAGGCTGAAATGAGTCAAACAGCTCTGGACACCGGGCTCCAGGATGAGCGAGGGGCGGCTGTTCCCCAGCGGAGAGCGATCCTGGGCTATCAAGTCTGCGAACTCTTTACAAATTTGCCTGCAAGAGAGAGAGGTCGGTGTTACTGTAAATGCTGCCGGGAAGCGGTGTCTGGGGTCTCTCTTCCCATTCCCTGCCCCAGCAGCTGCCTCTCCCCCCCCCACCAGGGGTTTTCAGCTCCAGCCTGGGCACGTCACAGCATCACATCCCCCGGGTGCAGAGTGGGAGCTGGTGCCCGAGCCAAAATGCTCCCTGGGGCCACGTTACCCTCTCCCGTGTCAGAGCAACCCTTCAATCCGTGCTAACTATTCACCCTGCTGCCTCTCCCGCATCTGCGTGCAGCGTGTGAGGCCGTCTCTTCCCCAGGAAAGGGTAAGCTTTCGGGGCTAACGCTGCCCTCCCCGGCTGCGGGTACCTAACGCGGGGTGGCTGGTTGCCGTCCGTACTCACTTGGTCGCCAGCAGCATGTTTTTCCTGGTGTGGAGCTCCGCGGGGTCGGAGTGCTGTCGGCACAGGTACTCTGCCGCCGCCTTGGCTGGGAATTCTGTTTCACACACGTAGCCAAAATCCCGAGCCAGGTGAACGGCTTCACCTACGGGCAGGACAGATCGACAAGCGTCAGCACCCGCCTCAAAGGGGACCACCTTCTGTGGCCACTTCTGCCACCTCACCGAGGTGCCTGATTTCTGCTGGGGCCAGAGCATTTTCCTTTCTCAGGAACTCTCTCCACCTTCGGCTCTTGGTGCAGAGGCACCACTATGAGTTTCTTACACTCCTGTGTCAATTACTCCACATGTGTCTAAATGTCCCATTTCCAGCTCGAAACAGAAGCTGGTTCCTTCTTTTGCCAGATTTAATAAAGCATCAGGATGGTGCTGGAGTTAGAGCAGGATGAGGGGTGACTCTGAGCTGCTGCTCCAAAAGGGGGGGGTTTCTCAATGGGGCACTTTCCTCGCTCCATCTTCCTCTCCCCACTTCTTCCAAAATTTCCCAATTCAGCAGAGATTTAAAATGGGGCTGGGGGGTGAAAAAGCGACCTCAGCCCTGCGACCGCAAGATGAGACGGGGCTGTGAGAAGCGGGCAGGAGGAAGGGGGTGACATCCTCCCGTGGCGAGCGGGGGCCCTCGGGCGGGACGCGCCGGCAGCGTATCCATCACCCCGTGGAAATGCCCACCCACTGATGGAATTGATCCATCTCCAGGCGTCCCCGTGGAAATAATCAGAGCTGATGGCAATTGATCATGCCCAACACCCGAAATCCCGGTCGGGCAGGCAGAGCTAATTTGACTTGCCCCCCTGCTGCTCGCTCGTATTAGACCATCCATCCTGACAGCATTAACCCAGATCCCATCCCAGCTCCCGGGGCTCCCTCTGCGGAGCCACGTTATGGGGAAAGTGTCTGCGTTTCTCCTGCGGTGACACTTTCCACTTTATCTCCTCCTCCAAAGAAAGAGCAAACGAGGTGAACCTGGAGCATCAGAACTGCAGCCGCCTGTACGTCAAAAAACTACCAGAAAGTAATAGCTGCTGAAAAGCAGTTATTGTGAGGATAAAAAAGGGCTGTGACCTCACGGTGAGAACTGAGGCTGGAGCCAGGATTTATTTCCCCCGTGAGTGTGTGTGGGTTTTACAGGCAATTTGGGTGCTGGCTCAGAGAGAGGTTCCTGTGGAGGGGACAAGGGGGGGCAGGAGGCCAGAGGGGCCACTCTGAACGCACACCTCTAGCCCTGCTGCTCCCCTGGGGCCGTGCTGGAGCTGCTCCCACCGAGCAGATGCCCAAGAGAGGACTAGGGCTGGGTGTAGGTGGCAAAGGCTCCCCGAGGAGGCTGAGTTTCTACCTGCAGCCCTCGCAGTGCTCCCTGAGTTCCCCGGCACCCGTTCTCCCCCGTCCACACACACAGCTGTGGCTCAGTGTAAGAAAAAGTCTATCGTTAAAGTCTATCACTCAAAAAATTCTGTTTTGTTTTGTTTTGTTTTGTTTTTTTTTAAAATGACCAGACGTTGTGAGGGGAGAGGAGAGAAAACAAATTAAATCAAGGCAGCAAATGTCCAGGAAATAGGGTGCCTGGGGCACAGGGGCCAGTTTCTGCAAGCAGAGTAATGACAATGCAATAGCACCTTCCTCTGGGTGACACGTCTCCGGGTACCACCACCCCTATGTGCAGGAGGAAATTATATCCATCGAGCACCCACAGCACCACTCTTTTATTTACTATGGGCTGGTAAGCAGTAACCAAAACATCAGCAGCCACCTGAAATCGAACTGTATGTTTCTTCCTTCCTTTCTTTCTTTCATTCTTTTCTGTCTTTTCTTTTAATGGAAATCAGCCTTTCATTCAGCACGAACCAACTGCCCTCAGTAACAACCTCCGCCTAATGAAGCGGGTCATTTAATTTGCCGGCAACAATGGAGATGATTTTCTATTCAGAAACTGCAGGCAGCTGCCTCCAACACGCTGGGCACAAACACAATGGATTCCGAAGCTGGGAGGGAGTGGGAGCTGTGGGTACATTTGTTTGCACCCCGTGCCCCTTTTCTCCCGAGACACAGCGGAGACACCATCATTTCCAGGGGGCAAAAAGTAGGAGGGGAGCAAATAAACAAGCAGCTTTGAGCAGGGGCACCTCACGCGTCAGGGCAGGTCGCACCTAAGGGTGGGCCCCTCACCACAAAAAAGACATTGAGGGGCTGGAGTGGGTCCAGAGACGGGCAACGGAGCTGGTGAGGGGTCTGGAGCACAAGGAGAAGGGTCTGGAGCCCGAAAAGAAGGGTCTGGAGCACAAGTCTTATGAGGGAGCTGGGGGTGTTCAGCCTGGAGAAAAGGAGGCTGAGGGGAGACCTTC
>JAOXJM010000009.1:1729213-1757787 GCA_026413425.1 Tringa solitaria | reverse complement strand
ATGTTACTGAACTTTATGCACTGTCAAGAAACAGGGATGAAGGTATTATAATTACAATTCAGACTTCTTTATTTTAATGAAGAAAAGCATTTCCCATTTGTGTTGTGCTCAAGAACTCCATTCTTGACAGGCAGAGAGCCAGACCTGGAGCACAGTCTCCAGCTGCACCACTGTCCAGCGATGTGGTTTGTAAAGTAATCTTCCAGTGACCCGTTATCCCTTGGATGCTGAACACAGCACAGTGTAACAGTCCCATAGGTCATTAGTCTATTTTTAGGGAGTCCTTAATCTGCAGAGCTCTGAATTTTGGAAGCCTTTAATCCATTGATCCCTGCGAGCACTCCAGTTTTTCATGCTAAGAAAAAAAAAAAAGTCCTTATGCAAAGCATTTGCTGCTTTACCACTGGTCTGAGGTCTGAAGTAACTGGATTCTTTAAAAATACTTTTGACAGATAATTTCTGTTCTAGAAAGCACTACAGTGGAGCAGGTGGCGAGGACAGGCCTTGGAAAGATGTAAGGAGCAGTTTCAGTCAAGTGACTTGACTTCAAATATCAGTGTGGAAGAGGAAAACCTGCCTTTACACTATGACCCAAGCCAGTGTCCCTGTTTCCAGAGATCCCCTTCAAAGCAAACTGTGGGCAGAGGCGATGCCGTTCCCTGGTTACAATAAGAAACTGTACTTGGGATTCCTGGGTTCAATTTCTGCCACTTAACTTGCTGCGTGACCTCAGCCTCGCTGTTCAGGCTGTGCCTTATGGTCCTCTCTGAAATGGGAATGTTTCTGATTTCACTGCTGCTTTTGTGGATGGATTTTGCCTCATTGATAGCAATAAGGGTGGTGGTCCCGATGTTTAGGAGATTATTGCTTAGAAACTTGTGCAAGTACTGGATACTGAGGGCAGGTATAGATTCCAAGGAGCCCCCATTTTACTGTCCTGCACCCTCTCTCCCTTATTACTCCTGTGCACTAAATTCATCATGACAATAACGGTGAAGATCTATTGTCCACTGCTTTAAAGGATTGAGAATTGTCTTTATTTGTCTTCCCTCCCCTTTCCCAGGTGCAAACTGGAACAGATCTAAATGCGAGCTGGGGAAGATCCTGTTTGGTGGCCGTTTGAGATCGTGGGAAGATCAGCATTTGCAGCTTCTGGAAGGATTTCACACTGTGCGCTCCTGTCAGAGCGCCTGCTGCCAGAGCCCCACCTGTGACGCATTTTGGCTCTTGGAAAATATGTGCATCCAGGTGAAGTGCACTACGCCTGGCATGTGTCAGGCAAACAGGACTGGCTTTCCAGGCTCAGTTTTGGTGTTTTTAAAGAAACCTCGAAGCACAGAGCACTTAACATTTCAAACAGAAGGTGATGTGAAGACCTGGTTTCACAAGGGGCTGGACTGGGACATCCCTCTCCAGGGGAAAAAAAGACTGCGGAGGTCATTCCAGCAGCGCAGCTTGGCAGGTAACAGGGTAGAACTCCTGCAAAGGGAGATAGCAGCGAGCCCCAGCAGCGAGGCTGCAGCTGGAACATTGGATAGAAAATCCAGAAGCAGCCGAAGTGAAGCAGAGCGCTTGAAGGATCGAATGCTGAGGCGCTTGGTGGCCGACAGGCCAGTTCCTGAAGGCCACCCAAGTCCAAAGGAAGACTCCCTGACAAATGGACAGGACCCAAGAGAGCAGAAAACCAAAAGCCCGTTCCCTCCTAAAAGCAATAATGTGACTAGATGGAGTGATGTAGATGCTGTTGTCTCACCACAGGTGAGTGGGACTGCTGGGGCTGGACTGGGGCTTTCCTGGACAGCTGACACCCTCCTGCTTGATCTTGCTTTATGTAGGCTTTGACTTAAAACTGCTTCAGTGGTAGGGTACCTTCCTGGGTGCCTCTTCTCTCAGCAAGGCAAGGCCAAGGCTTGGGTATTTTATTTGTTTTTTTGGGGGTAGGGAACCCCTTCTTCCTCGCTGGGTTAAACTGTCTTTGGGAAGGTGAGGGAGATGGAGGTTGTGATAATGCTTATCCTTTGTACAATCATACAACGTACTTGCCAGGGGAGGAGGAAAGGTGAGATGGGATGGGAGTTGAAAACTGCTGCCTGTAAAATACCTTTTTAGATCCACAAAATAAAATAAGCTGTTTTCCTTTGAGTGGTGGATTGAGGCAGTTAAATATGTTATTTTATAGACTCGTGCATAGAGTTTCCAATGTAGTTCCAGGTCAGCCTGCTTGCTTGAGCTGGCATCTTAATGCCAACTTTTTTGTTCTGTTTTTAAGACTGCTTCAGTTTGTCAAATCCACAAAAGCTTACATTGGCATCGGTTGAATGAAACCAGTTTAGTCTCTACTGCAAACATGTGCAATGTTAATCTAGTAAATCTAGATATTAGTCTTAAAGAGAAACGGACACATTTCGATTGTTAAATGATGTTTGTATTTTTAAATCTGCAAATAGGTGGGGTTTTTTTTGAGTCTTATCGTCCAAAAAGCCCATGCACTTGTGATGGTGAAATAGAAAGAATTCTGCTTTGTGAAGCTGTTCTTTAAATACCTTTTGCCATATTTCTAGGATTTGGCACTGCTGAAGCCTGATGCCTTTCCCTGTAGTCACATTCTAGGTCTGGAAACTTGACTGAATTTGTTTCTCTCCCTTGTCTTCAAATCTTGGTTCCAGGTAGGGCTGTGGCTGGTCCGAGTCACCACCCAGCAGAGCAGGATGTGGAGAGCAGCCAAGGGACACGGCTGAGAGCTCCAGGGCAGCCCTGCTGGCGTGTGAAATCATGCACTACAACTTTACAAATGTTTGATTTTCCAGACCCCACAGCATTTAGGGATGACTCAAGGTCTCAGCTTTCTCTCTCCTCTGCAGCACTGCAGCGTTTCCAACCTGCCTCTTCTTTCTTCCTCGTAATAGTTGGGATTTGTGCAGTGACCCCATTCTCGCAGTTGTTACGCATGCAGTGTCTGGGGAGATTTCCACAGCCAGTCTTAAATGTCTTCTGTTATTCTTGGGTAATAGTTGTTCTATCTCCCTGCATGTTCAGTTGGAAGTGTTGCATTCTGAGTTCTATAATTACTCTTCACGCCTGTTCAGTAAACTGGTTGCAAATATTAAATTACATGGATTAATCAGCTTCTGAGTATTGCTGAATATCTAGGATTTCTCATCTTTGGGAAGCACTCTCCATTGCCATTAAGGTGCACTCTTGAATATATGCTGGTGAAAGGTTTTTGTTCTCCTTACTGATTTTTTTGCTAGTAAGAAAGTCCAGATCTTTTGACAAAATGCAGGTTCATCAAAACAAATACTTCTTACTGAAGTATATTGGCTGATGGAATTCCTGGCAGTCACATTTTTGAGGTTTAGCGTGGAGTTTTTGTGGAGGAGAAGGAATTAAGAAATCCACCTTAACAGGAGTATTGAGTGGAAGCTGGTTCTACACAGCCCTGGGCTAATTCCTTGATTATTGAACCATCCGACTTTCACTGGCAAAATCTAAGGCGAGCTCTGCAGCTGTCCTTGTGTTTCTGATCCGGGAGCAGTTTAATTTAGGCCAAGGATATAACATTCGAGGCTGTGTACTTGGGCCGTGGCCAGACTTTGCAGGAGGGAGATGCTCAAGCAGGGAGTTTTCCAAGTTGGATTGATTTGGGCCGGAATATGTAAAGTTACACACGTGGTGAAATCAGTAGAATTTCCCCTGGCCTAGGTTTTGGTCCAGTGCTTGGAGCATGTGGCTTCAGCAGGTGAATGCTGAGCATTTTAATCTGTATTCTTAAAGGCTTGGAAGGTGTGGAGAATACTGGATCATCGCTGCATGCAAAGCAGTCCATACCCTGGGGCATTGAACATCTGAAGTGGGAAAGGACATCTGAGGTCAAAGGGGCTCTTGCCTCCTCTCTAAAAAGGCCAAATAAATTAATATGCATATTCTCCCCTTTTGTCGATGAACGCGTGGCAAGGAAGGTCTTCTCCTAGAGACTCAGGGAAAAGTCAAGTGACTGTTGTAGGAAAACATTGCCTCACTGAGTTTTAATTTTCCTCATGCAGTTCTCACAGCTCCATGGCCATCTGCAGTGTCCTTTGCTGATGTGCAGCTAGCAGTAATTTGTGCTTTTACTGTATCCATGCTGTGGAACCGGAGATGGGTGAAGGAGAGGGTACCAAGTTAAACCGCAGTGCACCCCGCTCATCAGCCCTTAGCTAAGGGAGAGAAATTTGTGTTTTTCCACGAGTGAGTGACATTTTCCGGGCACCAGGTTTTTTTCTGCCTCACCGTAGAAGTACTTGTCAGTTTTAAAATATAGCAATGCATTTAATAGCCAGTTAGGAGAAGTATTTGGGCGCAGCGCTGCTGAGGAAAAGGGCTGCTGCAGCACTGCAGCAGTTCTGCAGGGAGGCTGTGGAAAAAGCTGCAGCCTTTAAAGTGGAGTTGTTAAAACAGAGCTCATTCCTGCACTCACAGTTCTGGCTACTCCTGGCCCTTGCGAGCCCAGTTTGGCTCCTGCTTCATGCTGGTGCTGGGTGATATTTACACAGCGAGGAAGGAGGAAAGGCATCTCTTCACAGCCAGCCCTAATTCTGTAATGCTTTGGGACATTACCCACATTTTTGTGTCTTAAGGGTCTTCACGGACATGGCACCTGGTGCAAACAACTCTGGGCACAATCTCAGCTGAAAAGAGCCCATTTTTTAAATTCAGACTAGGCTTAGCAAAGTGAGGTCCATTTAAATTCAAAAAGAAAAGAAAAATCCAGAAGATGGGTATTTTTCTTTCAAGTAACGTAGGTTTGGTGCAGATTCTGATGCACGTAGCTGCTCTGGCTCCATCGAACAGACACGGGACTCTCAGACAGGGAGACCAAGTCACTCGTCCCAGGCCAAAGGCAGTTAAGGGTTGGAATCCAAAGTGTCTGATGCTCCTGCGTTCACTCAGGTCAATGTGCCACTTCTCTGTTTTCTAAACTAACAGCATAGGACAGCTGGCAAACTTCTAGTCTCCTCCTCATTTATCCTCAAGAATGAAATCTTCTGTTCTTTAAAGAATTCAGGGTTACGGAGTAAAGATAAGAAATGTCTCAGCTTGCAGGCATTAGAGGCATTTTTGACTGTTATGCTGCCCCAGGCAGAGCTTTATCTAACTCAAGCTCTCCACAGACATTTGGCTGTCAGTTCATCCTGGAGACTTCTGGGAGGAAGAGATCTCTCTTAACTGTAAAGTTTGGGGTTTTTTAGGTATTAAAGAGTGAATCAAGGAAGCATCCAGCTCACTGGAAATATTACCGAGCAAAGTGGAGGCTTGGCTGTGGTGCCTGGCGGCAGATGCTGCTCTCCTGTGTGTGACAACTGGTCTTGTCACCCATCGGGGTTGATTCTTGCTCAGCAAAAAGTGGTTTTCCCCGTAGTGGTATGAAGTCACGGAGACCTTCTGCTCCTGTGTCTTTCCTAAAGAGTCTGTCTCAAGTGTCCGGGTTCTGCCTGGCTGCTCCCCTCTCGTTGTGCCAGTATTTCTGACTTTATCTTTTTCACTGACTTGGTAAAGGGAGTCTTTGTCTTGAGCTGACCAGAGCTCTGGATTGGGTGTAAGATGGTACTGCTGGGGACAGCTGGCTGTCCTGAGGCCACAGCACAGAGCAGTGTGTCTGATCTTTCCTGCATCTTCATTCCAAAGGATCCATAGTTTTGTCAAAGATAAGGAAGCCTATTAACAAGCAGGCAGAGAAAAACTGCTTATGTCCATAACACTAACAAGTAGTGTTTGGTTCTTTGGTCTGTAAAGCTCAGACATTAGAATCAAACATACAAATGAATTGAGATGTTTTACATCCTGTGACTGAAGGAAAGTCAGCTGAGATATGGGGAGAGGAAATAGTTTGCCCAAGACTGTAAAAAAAGCCCTTGCAGAGAAGCCATCAGTGCTGCTCCCGGCCTGGCCGGCTGTTGTAGGATGTGCAGGATGGCTTTATTTTTACAACTGGCACTTAATGTTTTCCGAGGCCTGGCCCATTTACTGGTGAGGATGTTGCCCACCATAGTCTAGAGCGTTTTTACAGTTCCCGTTTCCTGGACTGAACACCAGCAGCGCGGTATAAAAGCTTGAGAATATTTCCTCCAATATGAGCTTTTGATCGGCTCCTCTAGTGGGGAGTCGTGGTGAGCAGTTCAGTTCCAAACCACTTCCCAACTCAAAGATGGTAAATTGCTCCATTTTAAATATTGAGCAGATGTTCTCAAAATAGAGTTAGCGCCACAAAATGTGCTACACACATGGACTCCATGGAGGAAGGTGAATCGTCAAGAGTATTGCCTGGCAGGCTAAGAACTGGAATGGGGCTGGGTACTATAAGAGGAATTTTCTGATGAAAGAAAGGAAATTGTTACTGCCAGGTTGCTTATTTTCAATAAAGTGGCTCATCCTGTGAGGATGTGAGCACAGGTTCTGCCTGTGAGCTGGGCTCCCTGCCCCAGCAGCATCTCCTGTGGCGTGTGCGCGGGGAACGCTCTGTGTCGGGTCACCTTGCTTTGAAGAATGATTCTGAAGTAAATTTCCTCTTGCTGCAACGATTCGATTATTACATAAAAATGCCATTGCAATCCTCCTGCTTGGTGCTTGCCAACTGCACGGCTTTAGAAAAAGGAATACATGGCCAAAACAAATGGCCCAAATGAACCCCAGTTCCTGGTCCCTGTTTTTTGCTTCTGTGTTATCGCACCTCTCTGTTCTTTCAGCTCCACTCGCTGCAGTTTTGAACCTAGACCTTCTCTCAGGTTTGCCACATTAGCAGCTGTAATGCTTAAGATGGAGTAGTTAAACCTAAGGTCCTAACCAGCCTTCAGCTGAGCTAGAGGTGGTGTATCTGCTGTGGAAGAAGAACATGGAGAAACATTGTGAAGAGAGAGAAGGAAGCAGTAAAACATTCTACCTCTGGGGAGAAAAAACCCAGGGACTTCTCAGCCTCCCTAACTGAAGGACATGAAGCGCAGCACAGTAAAACAAAACTGAAACAAAATTCAAGCTAAGACAACTTTTTTCTTCACAGATCCACACAGGAACATCTGCACCTGCGCCTTCAGTGTTGGCTACGTTCTCCAGTGCTTCAGCACAGGGCTTGACCGCCACGGGGAAGACAGAGAAGCCTGGGCAGACAGATGATGCTTCGCTCCATCCTCACTCCTCAGATGCGTTGCCCACAGTCAGCCCCGTGCCAGGGAAAAGCACAACGAAGATGCCGACAGCTACTTCTGTGCCAAGTGGAGTTCCCACAAACGGCAGTGTTTCTACAGTCCAGACCAACACTGCTGGGTCCCCAAGTACTACTGCCACCACGCCAGGTGAGGACCAGCTGCTCAGGTTTTGTTGACAAGTCACTGCAGCATTGGCCATAGTTTTGTAGTTTTTAAGAACAAGCTACGTGTTGATTTCTTTGAAATAGAATGGCAAGAAAATGCTTAAGCAGGGATTGAAAAGAAAATATAAATAAAAGGAACAGGTTTGTATTTTGAGTTTCCATGCTCAGTGTGGTAGCTATGCAGTTGTTTTTTTTTTTAAAAAAATATCTTAGTCCCCAAGCGGTTTTTCAAAAAAGAAATACCGTGGATTCTTCATATATTTGTGAAGACCTGAAAATGCAGTTTTGTGAGTAGCAGTGTTTGTCTTGCTGTGCCATGAGGCTGCAGGTGAAGATTCCCCTGTGCAGGGCCTGAGGGTCACGTTTCAGCTCTTTAGAAAAAAGGAGCAGGAGCTGCACAGTATCTGCAAAGAGAGAGGGATGACTGAGTAATTTTGGGCTTGTCTTAAAATTGTAAAACCCCATTAGTGCTTTTACATTAACAATGAGAGCGAAACCTGAAACAGCAGCTGTATTGAGTGACAGCGTGTTTACAAAATACAGCCATTTGTGGCTGGTTTTTATTCCACGGGCTCTGAAGTCAAGGCTGTTTTTATGTACGTATCTAATTCTTTTTCCTGTTCCTCTTTCAATTCTATGCTTCTCCCTCTCAGTTATGAAGGAGCTGGTGGTTTCCGCTGGAGACAGCGTCGAAGTGACCCTGCCAAAGAATGAAGTTCAGCTGAATGCGTTTGTGCTTCCTGAGCCACCACCTCGTAAGGCTTCCCTGGGAGTTCTGCGAGGGGGTTAGGGGGGTGAAATGGCAAATAGGCATTATATACTGCATTAAATAAGGACAGTCTTGACAGTGTCTTTTGTTAGAGAACACTTTCCTGTAGAAATCTTTCATCCTGTGTTACTACCTCATGCTGCCTCTCACAGAAAATAGCAAGACACAAAAGTCATTGGAAATGCTACGAAGCCATTAGGTTGGGGTGGTGGCATATTCTCAAAGTGGTATGTGAGGAAGCAGTGGAGCTTCAGCATCTATTTGTGATTTTTGCTGATAGGTGCTAAGTTGTCTTAGCAAGTGGTCTCTTGTTTGGTGGATTGCAATCTGGTGTGGGGGGTTGTCATGCTGAGGAACACATTTCTATACACTGCTCATTTCACCGTGCAAATTGTTCACAAGTATTTGTGAAGTCCTTGTCTATGGCTCTGTCCACGATGGCAGCGGGAGAGCGCAGGGAGAGGCAAGCGTGTTGGGTGTTGTGCAGCAGCAGGGGTGGCTGAGATGCATTGCTCTTCAAAAACTGGCATTATGGTGTGTCTGCAGGATTTGAGGGCACAATTTTTCTCTCTTATTATCCTGGAGCTGTGGTTGTTCCAAAGCTCTTTAATGCCTTAGAGGCTGAAAGATGGGTTTTGGCACCAGAGTAAATGTGTTTAGAAGCACAGATTGTCTCTTTTCCTGGGAATGTTCCCAAAAAGCTGCAGCCCAAATTCCAAGCTGTCTCATTTCTCCATAGTGCAGTAGAATGTGCCTTGTAAATGTTTAATACCTTTGCTTTTATTTAGCGTGGCAGAAAGGTAGTCTTCTAAAAGCTAACGTCTGGACTTTATTTTTTTTTTTTTAAGGAACCACTTACTCCTATGAGTGGGAATTGATTACTCATCCAAAAGACTACAGTGGAGAAATGGAAGGGAAGCACTCCCAGACCCTTAAGTTATCTAAGGTAAAGCTTTTGCTGCTTAGTATCCTGTTGTGTGAAATGCCAAGTGGAGAATATAAGGATCCTGGCAGCCAGGAGAGACTCGTGTGTGATTTCAGGATGAATAGGAAATTGTGTGATGGGCAGGCAGCCAACGTTTGAGCAAGCCTTCTTCTAAGTCTCTTATAAAAAAAGATTGATCTGGTGTGAGGGGAAGAAGAAATTGATTTCGGGATCTAAAAGCTGCCTACAAGCAGTGTGTCAAGCCGTACAAATGGCACAATTTAACATTAACAAAGGGTTGTGAATGTTTCTGCTACTGAAGGGTTCTGGTGGTCTGTTTGGGTCTGAAGCCTTGTACTTACCCGCTGGAAAAGGGACTTGCTGATTCCGTTACCGAGAGCTGTGGACTCCCTCCTAGCAGGTCCCTGGCTGCTGCTTTCAGACAAGTTCTAACAGTGAAAGAATTGCTGGCTTCTGCACATGGGGATTCTTAACAAGGGAATAGCTTTAAATATTGTGTGATTATACAGTTCTGTATTTGAGACATTCCTTTGAGCATCTTGGATTGTGCTGTGCTTGGAAAAAATCTACAGGCTCTAGGGACAACGTCATGCAGAGAAAAGCCCTTTGAAAGGAGTGTGTCTGTCTCTCTCAGGGTTTCAGCCTTTTGGATACCATGATTGTTGTCCAACACCTAGTCCTTCTCCCTCTCGTCTTGGTTCAGCAGTGGGCGATGAAGGGGTGACTGCCTGAGTTATGTCACCTAGAAGGAAGAGAAGAAATTCTTTCCTTTGTCAAAACACACAAGAAGAGATTTTCTTCTCTTACATACAGCCTCTCTCATCTCAAAAGCAATCTACTCGTGCAGATTCCTCTGGCCAGACAACCTGAACTAATCTCTCTTATCTCTCTTCTGTTTGCCTATTGTTGCTTGAAAAAAAAGCTTGATTGACAGTCCCATGGCAGAAAGAAATATTGGTCTTCGGTTTCTGCACAGCCATTGTAAACTAAAAGATACGTAATACCATTTTGGCATGGAAACCATCCCTCGCTGTGTGTGCAGAGGTTGAGGCATAATTGCCTGTTTTATGCCCCTAATGTATTTCTGTGCCAGAGCATCGTAACTTGACCTTCTAATAGCTCCTGAACAAGGTGCTGCCATCCTGAAGGTAAATAATCTTTTGTGTTTCCTTCCAGCTTACTGTTGGTCTGTACGAATTCAAAGTCGTCGTTGATGGGGAAAACGCACATGGAGAGGGTTACGTGAATGTTACTGTGAATCCAAGTGAGTAGGTGGAATCGTGTCTTTCCTTAACTGCATCTCTTTCTCTCTCATGCCTGTATCACGGTGTTCTGCTTATTTGACTGGACCCCGGTTTAACGTAGTGAAAACTCGTTGTGCTGTGAACTCCGGATATACATATATGTATTAAGTCATTTCCTGAGATCTGAAACTGCTGCTAATACACGTAGCTGTTTCTGCTGTCCTCATACGGGCCAACCACTCAGTAGAAGAGCTAGATGCTGGTACAAAAGGGCTTAGCAGATGCCTCACCCTGGAAAGCCACTGCTTCAATAAAAACTCGCTGTAGCCGGGTAAAAAGCTTAGAGCGGCAGGAGCAAGAAATGAAGGGAAGCCAGAGCTTTGAAGCTCCTTTGGAGGTTCTTTTCTTCTCTGTCCAGTAAAGAATATCGCTCCCAACCACAGGCAGGTTAAGTCCAATCTCATTCCTTGCTGTAAGACATGGTTTGCAGATGAGCTGGTGTCGATACAGCAGCTTGTGCTGACTGTCCCACCAGCTCTCACTCTTAGACAGCCTGTGTAAAGAGGGAACCACAGGTTCTGCATCTCCTTTTATGCAAAAAAGACTACTTTGCACACTGCAGCAAGATTTTTTCTACAACCTTTGTGGGCAAAAACAGTGGTTTTGCACTCCCTAAATTAGTAAGAGTGTGTGGCTGGCCTTTTGGATGCCCTTACTGATCATTTCCTTATAAGCAGTGAATCTGCAGCTGGCAGCGTGCAGCAAAATCATTCATTTTTCAGAGCTGCAGCCAAACTTTGGCAAGAAGCTCGAGGTGCTGCTCTGTTAGAATGGTCTGTGCTTGAATGCTTGCCCCAGTATGGGAGAGCTGATGCAGTGCAGCATTTCCAGAGCCACTGGTGTGGCAGTTCACCTCCTTGCTCTTTTAAATCCCTTTCCTTGGCACCGTTTCCCCACTTCAGCATATAACTTGCTGAAAGCAGGAATCACTGCCGTTGATTGTGCAGCTCTCTGCAGTCGGTCTGCTCGGTGGCTGTCCTGGAGCTGTGTGGCACAGCAGTTCCACACTTGAGGTTCCTCTCGTGGACTCAGTGACTGCGGGACTGAAGGGTTAGGCAGGGCTGGGGAGAGGGAAGGGGGTGTGCAATACATATTCTGCCTGCTGCTCCCGGTGCCCAGAGTTTTTGCAGTTGGTTGGCCAGGGCTTTGTATCGTGATCTGCCTGTAGATGTCATTGTAAGAGCTCGCTTGTTGTTACAGAGCCTCGAGTGAATCAGCCCCCTGTTGCCATCGTGTCCCCACAGTTCCAGGAGATTTCACTGCCAACCATTTCAACGGTTATCGATGGCAGCCGTGAGTACCCGCTGTGTTAAATGCAGTAGTCTGGCAAGCCTGGTTTCTGTGCGTTTGCTCCTGGGCTTGCCCTTTGGGTTAAATTTAAGAGGAATTGGCTGTGACACTATCAAACTTGCCTTAGTGAAAAGAATCAGTTTCTCTTGCCAGGAGAGGGGAATGCATGCACGGCAGCACCTCCCTGTTTCCTTTTGAAGGGCACTGGCCTGAGTCAATCTCCTAAAAAAGGAACAGCTTTAGAGGTTGCTGCTTAGAATAAAAAAAAATTACTATCTGTCAAAATTACTGGCCTCTTGAGTTGAGCTTCAAACGTATTAGCGAGCTGACACAGCACCTCTGCTCATCCTGGCCCACACTAGGGCTTTTCAGGAATTTCTTGAAATATGTTCAGTTGTCTTACCTCCAACTAATATTATTTTGTTAATGTTTTGTTTTGTTTGGGGTGGGAGGGTGTTGTCTTCCCCCAGCACACATGCAAACCTGGGACTGAGGGTGTTGGAGTAGGGGACTAAACATCTGGGTTTTGTGAAGCATCATTCTCCAATTCCTTGTTATGTGTATTTCTTCCCTAATTGGAACAGAAAGCACTGATGATGATAAAATTGTCAGCTATCACTGGGAAGAGCTGAAGGGCCCTTTGCGGGAGGAAAAGGTTTCTAGTGATACTGCCATATTGACGCTGACCAACCTGGTACCCGGGAATTACACGTTCAGGTAGGTTGTACCTGGGAAGAGTTGATCAGTTCTCATCATTTATGAGTAAAATTTATGGGATTCCTGAAGTGTTAGTGTGGTTTCAAAAAAACCCCAAGCAAACAAAACCAAACCAAATCAAAAAAACACAAACCCTCAAAACCAAACTTTTTGGGAGAGGGAGAGAACTCTTATTTTGTGATGTTCTCTCTCCACTTTCAGGTGGTTTCAGAGCTTTTCACTTCAGAAGAGATAAGCGATCCTGCTCCTTTGGATTCCTAATTTGTAGCCCTGCTTTAAGATGATGGCAGAACGGAACGTATGCTCTGCCAGAGCTACAAAATGTCTCTTGAAATGTCAAATCTAAACTGTTTGGGTAAAGGCTTAGGAAGAAATGCAGTCTTACATCCAGTTTTTAAATGCAATGTGTTTGTCCCAGATAAGTGCAGGAGGCCTAATGGTTTTCTGCACGTACCTGAGTAATAGATAGTAGCTGGTTTTACTTTAATATTTATTCTGTGTTTTTCCTTTTGTCCGCATTTTGGTGTGATGTCCGTGCACTACATCAGCAGATCTCTTTAAAATAAAGTAAACCCCAGTACCCATGACGGAACACTGTTTTCTTCTGAAGCAGTTGGTATATGATCTGATCTGATCGATGTTCAGATCTAGATTTAGAAAAAGCAGTTTTGTTTTGTGGAACACAGGTTTCTTCCTACCTGAGGAAGCCTGTGTTCAGGTAACGTGGCTTAATGATGAACTGTGTCTGCGTTAACGAGCATCTGTTATTGGGAGGCAGCGTCAGACCAGGGAGGTCTTTTCCATCACAGCTGCGTATGTGAAAGCTGATGATCTTTCACTAGCACGGTTTGTCTTGGCAATCAGTAGATTTCAAGTGAGATGAACGTGACTGAATTTCTTGCATCGCTTTGAGGCTGGTAATTGGGCATTTGGCAGAAGTTCCTATTTAGAAAAAAGCACAGTCGCCTCAAACCACAGGGGTTTTTCACTCCTGAAAATTAATTGCTATCCTGTCCTTAAGTGTCTTAAGTCTCTAACTCTTCTTTTGCATTTCAGTTAACTGCAGCCAGTGTTTTGTATTCAGCTCTGATAATCGTGACTCTTCACTGCTTTCACTCTGGTTTTTTCCCTCCTCTCTCCAGTCTAACAGTAGTGGACTCGGATGGTGCCAGCAACTCCACCACTGCAAACCTGACGGTGAACAAAGCAGTGGATTATCCTCCAGTGGCAAACGCGGGCCCGAACCAAGTGATCACCCTGCCTCAGAACTCCATCACCCTCTACGGCAACCAGAGCACCGACGATCACAGCATTGTCAGCTACGAGTGGCTCCTCAGCCCCAACAGCAAAGGGAAGGTGATGGAGATGCAGGTCAGTGCAGGTCCCCTGTGCTCATCCTGGGTTACTCACTAGCTGGCCTTTTTTTTTTTTTCTATAATCAAACCATTTTCAACTGTTAGCAAATGTTTTTTATAATCCTACAGAACAAGCACGTGATGATTAAATATATACTTAAAACTAAATCCACATGAAGCTGATATTGGCTGAGTGGCTGACCTGGTGCACCAGTCTAGCCAGAGGTTTTCACTGGCATCCTGTTTCCTTAAGCAGTGCAGTTCTAAATAGTGCTCAAAAACGGGGGATTGAGGGTGATGGGAACCTGATGGCTCTGGATTCTGATGTCCCATACAGCAGGTCTCAGCTCAATTTAACCACCCTTGTGTATCTCACTGTTCCATGTCATCATTTTTCTTTTAAAGATTATTACTACTGTCAAATTTATGGAATAAGAAAGTCCACGAATCTGGTTCTCGATGCCTGTGATTTGTACAGGGGTCCCCAGAGGTTTTGCTCAAGATGCTGTCTATCAAATCTCAAAAGCCCTGGACACCTGTATGGTATTAGCCTTGTTCTGTCATCATCTGTGTAAGGATTCTTCTTAATACATGAATATGTTTTCTCAAAGGGGGTGAGGACACCGGTCTTACAGCTCTCTGCCATGCAAGAAGGTGATTACACCTACCAGCTGATAGTGACGGACTCTGCTGGGCACCAGTCCACGGCAGAGGTCACTGTGATAGTCCAGCCGGGTAAGCTGCCTTTACCTGCTTTTGCCACTTCAATTCTGGGGGTTAGAGGCGAACATCAATCTGCCAGCAGACTCTAGAGCTTATGGCAGCTTTGTGCTGCTTTCAGAAAAGCTGCTCTAATTTCAGACCGTTCTGGGCTGATAAATCAACAAAACGAAGTTTCTAGAAATACTGCTTTTCTAGGCTGTTCCCTCCTTTTACACAGTGGGGTCTAATTGACGTTATCCCACCGTAACAGCAGGGTTGTGGTTCCGAGCAGCTGCCTCTGCCCACAGTGCTTGGTCCTGGGACAGGAGCAGGAAAAGGGATGTAATGCTTAGAGAACGAGAGCAAAAATCACAACTCCTAGATTTCATTCTCATTTTATTGCAGATAGGTGAATGAAACACTGCCCTGAACTCTTAACTGCTTTTAACCTCACTTTCTCTGAGCACAGGTTTGAGATAATGGGCAATAAATATCCTAGGGATCGTGGGGAAACTTCTTATTGCTGGCGTTTTAATCTCCGCCTTTTACGGCATGTGTATGAAAAATACTGCAATCCTTTTTCAGAGAACAATAAGCCCCCAAAGGCAGATGCTGGTCCAGATAAAGAATTAACTCTTCCTGTGGACAGCACCACTCTAGATGGCAGCAAGAGCTCAGATGACCAGAAGATAGTCTCCTTCCTCTGGGAGAAAACACGGTGCGTATCATCTTCAGACTGTTCTTGAGCAAGTGTCTTGGTCTTTCATTGAAAACAAGACACGCGGCCGCATAATTCCCATGTGTTAAATCTTGCTCGTATCGGGCCTGACAAGCATTACCAGTGATTCAAATGAGACAAAGATTTATGTTTAATTGGGGAGAGGTGGAGTTTTAAGCATTAGAAATAGCTTTGCCTTCACATGGGGCCTCATTCCCGTTCTCAGCATGTGAGGGAGACAGGCCACGTTCAGATCACAGGGGTGTAGTGTGGTCTTGGCTGTGTGAAGAGACTGACTCTTGTAATCAAATAACAGCAGGGCCTTCTAACTTGGTCCTTTTGCAGCATGTTGGAACGAGGCAGAGCCCTGCTCTTCTCGTTGTCGTGCTTCCCTTCAGACTATGATTCCCTGAAGTGCTTTAGGGAATTCAGGGAAAAAGCCTATGACCGACTTGCAGTAGTTTTTTCTTTTTGCTAATGCAGTCTGTGCAAAGCTCTTTTAAATGAACTATTTTTGCTCTCTACCTTTTATTTAAAAAAATGCCTTATTGTGCAATTCACAAGCCAATTTTGCTGAAAGTACCACTTTTTGTACACCCTACTTAAACGCTGGTATCAATGCTCCCCTGGTTTAAAAGTAACCAAAACACTAAACCCCCAGAAATTATGCTTTTTGTTCCGAGTGCTGCACTTACTCTTTTGATTATCTTACTGTAACAGGAGAAAATAATTTTACTTTTAGTTGTGGGCTCAGTATTTCCAGACAACTGTCTGTTTGCATCCCCGTAAGCTCTGCTTGAGCCTCCTGTTTGGTGTGAGGCTGGTTCCCATGGTCTGTGTGAAGCTTAAACTCATCCTCTTGTGCTTTGCTTAGAGGCCCAGATGGTGTCAAGCTGGAGAACGCCAACAGCAGCATTGCCACCGTAACAGGCCTCCAAGTTGGGATGTATGAGTTTACTCTGACGGTTAAAGACGAGAGGAACTTGCAGAGCCAGAGCTCGGTCAACGTCATTGTCAAAGAAGGTATGTCCAGCCGTGACAGAACTGCTGGAGACACAGGTTATCTCTGAGAGTTCAGCAAATCCTGCGCTCAGAGGCACAAGTAGAAAAAGGAATGGATGAAAAATAACGTGGAGAGCACTGAAATGGCCTTATTTGAGTCAGGAGTTTACTCCTTTCTGGAGGAACAGTATCTTCAGCTGAATCCCAGTGTATTATTTCCCTTCCCTCAGAGTCAGATGGGGATTTCTGGGTTACAGTGGAAATCTAATGCTCTGGGTTTTGATTGAGCTTTACCAGATTTTTCTCCAACTGCTTTCTTTGTTTGCTTAGAGATAAACAAGCCGCCAGTTGCGAAGATTGCCGGTAACGTTGTCATCACCTTGCCCACAAATACAGCTGAGCTGGATGGATCCAAGTCCTCCGATGATAA
Organism: Tringa solitaria; assembly: GCA_026413425.1. NCBI lineage: Eukaryota > Metazoa > Chordata > Aves > Charadriiformes > Scolopacidae > Tringa > Tringa solitaria. The sequence goes on along the minus strand of JAOXJM010000009.1, from coordinate 1,741,212 downwards.
GGGAATTGTCAGCTACTTGTGGACCAGGGATGAGGGGAGCCCTGCAGCTGGGGTGAGGGTTCTTTTTCAAATGGCAAGTCTGCAGCATCACAAAAGTCAGTGAGAGGTAGCATTGGTGGCTCCTGAGGAAATGTAAAGCTGATCGATGCACCTTTTACCTTTTAGTGATCCTTAAGCATGATGATATATCACACTGGTTTGATCCTTTGGTTCCTAATACTTATTTTGCTCTGCCATCCAGGAAGTCTTAAATAATTCAGATCATCATCCTGTCCTCCTCCTGTCCAATCTGGTAGAAGGGACCTACACATTCCACCTCAGAGTAACAGATGCCAAAGGAGAGAGTGATATGGAAAGGAGCACAGTGGAAGTCAAGCCTGGTGAGCCTGGTGTTTGTGCTGTACCATGTTTCCCTGGGATGCCCTAGTAAGCCCTCTCTGTGGCTACAGTGTACTGAGATTAAAATGTGTAGTCTAGTCCAGCTCAGAACTGGAAAAGGTCAGAATTTTGGGAGGATGTGATTGTATTTTCATGTGGTTCTTCAGGGCTCACTCTTACTGTTGCCAGTACCTGTGAAAGTCATAGACTTGTATACCTTCCTACACTGAGATTCTGTAACTTTGTATTCAAAAGATTCTGGAAAGATAATAGAAACCTGACTTGTACCCAGATTATTAAATAGAAGTTCTAAGATCTGTATTATCTACGTTCTCACTAGATCCTAGGAAAAATAACCTTGTGGAGATGATTCTGGACGTTAACGTCAGCCAGCTGACTGAGAGGCAGAAGGGGATGTTCATCCGACAAATAGGTGTCCTGCTGGGGGTCCTCGACTCAGACATCACTGTGCAGAAGATCCAGCCCTACACTGAACAAAGGTAGGGTTTTCTGTGAGAGCACCTGCTGGGGGATTGCTTGAGGGTTTAGTAAACCAAGAGGTATTTACTCTTGGGAAGCAGACTGGACTTGTGGAGGTGTTGCTTAAAATAGCTATTCCTGGTTGTTCGGGTCAGAGGAGGTGTGTTGCCAAGCAGGTCCTGGGTGTCTTTCCCCTCTGGAGACAGTGCATTGTCCTCAAAAGCTATTTACTGCTGCTAATGTCTTTGCTCCCAAATCTGTAAAATAAGAACTAACCTCATTTGGGTTTGAAAATTGTGAAGACTGTCTGAAGGATGTTCTGCAGCTGGGACTCACAATAGGGCAAATAACAGGGCTTGGTACAGGGGTGGGTTGGTGAAATGCTGAGGCCACCCCAGAGGGGTGCCCAGAGGCAGCAGCCTCCTCGGCAGCAGCCAGCTTTGTAGTGTGACATTAGCTTTACCTAAAATGAAATGTTGAAAACCAATGTAATTTTTGTTTGAAGAGATAAGGAAAACTTGGGTTTGATTGCTATTCAGCTTACAATAAACTACAGCTGGTCTCTTCTAAACAAGAGGAGGTTTGCTTATAGCCAGGGCTGAGGGCCAGGGTGATGTTGGCTGCCTGGACAGTGTTGCTCAGCCCCAAGTCCAGCAGCCACAAAGTCATACAAGGGAGGGTTTAGCCCGGCTGGGTCTTGACCGTCCTGCTTTGGCATGAAAGTACCCAACAGAGTTTGCCTTTTCACCTTGGTACAAACAGCTGGACTGGGAAATTCACTGTTCTGCAGAAAACTTCAGCAGCTGGCACTGTGGCATTGTCACATGTGTCCCCGTACTAACAGCAGCCTGTCACTACTGCAGGGGTGTTTGGGGATGCCTGAACGTGCCTGTGAGGGGCACGGCAACAAGCTCATCAAGGGCAGAGTGGTAATCCTCTAAAATAAGTGTGATATTGCACTTAATTTTTGTTAAAAACGGAGTAGCTTTAAGGTAGATAAAGCACGGAAAAAGATTTAAGGGACATGCTTAAAGTCACACAGCAAGTCAGCAATAAATCTGCAGTTATGCTTTAGGCTTTCCTGAGTTCAGTAATGTATCGATTCCTTCGTGTCCACGTTGCCTGCTGTAGCAGTAAAATCAGAATTCATCGTCCGTGCAGAGCTAAAGAGCTCAGCCAGCACTTTGCTGTAATCCTGCCTTTCTGTCTCTGCCGCGACCAGGCCGGTTGCCATTGTTCTTCATCGGGTAAGGCAAGGAAGGGATTTTTGTAATTAATGCTTCATCTGTTTATATGTGTATTAAGAAGACAGAAGAGCGGGAAGTGTTACAAAAGAGCAGAGATTATTTTCCTGACAGATGGCTTTAAGATCCCATTTTTGCCTCAACTGTCAAAGTAACTTGTACTGTTTAAAAATGATCTTTTTCCCCCGGCTGCTGTTTTTTTTCACATACTCTGAGAGCTTCACTAATATCCTTTTGACTCATGGGCTCACTGGTACTAATAAATCTGAAGTATCCATGCATCCTTCTGTGAATCTGAAGGATACACGGGGCTCTGCAGGGGTAATGAGCCTAGGGGAGCAAGTTCTTCTGTCATAAAGCTAATGCAATAAAAGATGCAGAATCCTCTACACCTGTGCTTTTTTCTGCCTATAAGACATTTGCATTCAAACTAAGCTTTGCAAAAGGCTGTAACCCTTCACTGTCTTCTCTGATGCTGGAGCTCTGTTAAATGAGCCCCCAAGTTCCCCGTGTACTAAGGTCTAAGGATCCCACAGTGAGGGATGGAGGAGATTATGGAAACAGCAGGACCTTAAAGTTTTGGGGAATTTCATACTTGGCACAAACATGCAAAGATGTACTTGATGGTGTTTGTAACTAGCCTTGACAGAACCATTAGCAAACTCAAGAAGAGTCCAGCTCTAGCATTGCAAATATGTCAGATCAGATGTCCCAAAGGGTTTTCTGCTGTGTGACTGGGTCTAACGTTACTGCTTCCAAGATGGAGACAGAAGTCTGGCCTTCAAATAAATCTGGGATTGTGAATAAGTCCATCTAATGACAGAGAGGGGAGAATGGCTCTCTGCCTGATGTTTGGAGAAGCAGCAGATAATTGTTTTTGTCTGACTTCCAGCACGAAGATGGTATTTTTTGTCCAGAACCAGCCTCCCCATCAGATATTCAAGGGACGAGAGGTAGCCTGGACGCTAAAAAATGAGCTACGGAAACAACAGTCAGACTTCCTCATCTTCCGGGCCCTAGAAATCAACACAGTCAGTAAGTAAGAGTCACTGGGGTACAAGGTAACATCTTTTCCCTTCTTCTCAGGTGCCTGCAAGAATAATGAATAATGACCTTTGTGTGTGCTGCAAGCACCTGCGTGGGCACAGACATACACTCACTCCAGTACCTTTCGTGTGTTAGGAAGTGGGAAACAGAAAAATAAGTCTGTTGGACTATACGTTAATCAGTTATTTCCCAATTGATTCTGTCTTTTCACTATTCAACTTCATATAAATAAATGGTTCCTTGTAATGTTGCTGGGAAGATAAGAATTCACAAAATTAAAAGCAGATTGATACTTATGAAACTAAAATACAGTTATAATGGAAGACAGCCAATGAAATGAGTGTCAGAATGAAAACACTAAAACCACAGATCTTGTAGCTGTGAACATACTGATTTTCTCTCCAGCACATACATCATTCTGAAGGAAATGTTTCCTTTTGGTTTTTTACAAGTTTACATTAGTGCTGTTTTTTTTTGTTTATGAGCTCCATCCTATGAGGATCACGTGCTGCTCAGATATTTTAAATTAGAATTACATAAAGTAATTATTTTCATGACTTCCTGATCTTAGGATTTTGTGGCCTTCAAAAGCCACTCTTCAGTTTTGTTTGGTCCCTTTTAAAAGATCTATATGTCTCTTGTCTGTCTCATGGGCTGGGTTTGAGTTTGAAAACGAAACTCTTATTTAAAAACATTTACTTAACAAATGTACAAGTTCCTTAACTTGATTTGTTAGGCAAATTTTTCTTGGCGTGTTAATGTGTGTTCAGTTGTTAGTGAAGCAGGACGTTTTGCTTTGGCATGAGACCTTGGTGCTTACATTTGCACTTCTTACGGCTAAGCCAAGAGGATGAGCTCCAGAGGGAGGAGACTCAAGTCAGAGCCTGGGGGGGTCGGTGGTATCGATCTGTACTGTCCCATTTTTGCCTCGCATGCGAGTCGCTTAGTTCACCTTGTTGGTTTTGGTCCCCAGCCTGTCAGCTGAACTGCTCCGAGCACGGGCGCTGTGACTCCTTCACCAAGCGGTGTGTCTGTGACCCCTTCTGGATGGAGAACTTCCTCAGGGTGCAGATGGGGGACGGCGAAAGCAACTGTGGTACGTGCAACCCCCTGGGATTGTTCACCTCGGGAACTCAAACCGTGTCTGAAACCCAGGGCAGTAACGCTTTCCCCCAGTGTCTCTGATGTGGTGCTCACACAAGGAGACAGCCCCTGCCCTGGTCTCACCACACACTCCTTCTGGGCAGGAGATGCTTGGTAGGGAAGTGACTCCTCTTCAGAGGCTCCCGGTGAACACTCACTAAGAGTTGAGCCCATCCTTAGTGTATAAATCACAGCTTTTCCGTCATGCCCCCGCAGAGACTTTCCTGCCACGGGAAAGCAAATTTTATAAATCAATACACATTGAAAAATGCCCTCGTGAGCGAGTCCACACACTGGATCTCAAGCCTCTGACTTCTGTAGGTGTTAGTGGTGCTGCCAGAATTAGCCTCTCGTTCTGCAAAGGGTCAGGCCTGCCTTTTCCTTGCCCAAGAACAGTCATGTAAAGCGCACGCTGTCAACTGTATGTGAGGTGCCAAAATGTCTTTCTCTCTGGGGTGTTTTGCTTTCAGAGTGGAGTGTGCTGTACGTGATCATCGCATCTTTCGTCATTGTGGTTGCCTTTGGAATCTTATCCTGGATGGTGATCTGCTGTTGCAAGAGGTGGGACTGAGGCCGTAACCCTCACTATATCGGTGCTTCAGAGCCGAGTAGCTGCATCAGGAGGTGAAAGATTCAAAGCCATCATCCCAGCAGGTCTCCTTAGCCCTGCCATGTTAGGTTTTGTCACTCAGTCTTTCATGTGAAATGTTGAAGTCCTAGAACTCTGAGTTCAGTTAAGAAGCGAGACTTGGATTAGCCTGTAAGTGTGCAACTAAAGCAATGTTTTTAACGTTTTGCTTTGTGATATGAGCATAATCTGAAATAAGCAGGTACTCTGGCTTTGAAGATCAGAGTTGATTTTTTTTCTTCCGGCTTTTTTAGAAGTGGCCTGCCTCTTAATTCCCTTTCTTCCCCTTCAGACGAAAAGGAAAATCCAAAAGAAAAAGCAAATACAAGATTTTGGATGCAACAGATCAAGAAAGCCTGGAGTTGAAACCAAATTCAAAAGCAGGTAAGATATGAGAAGGAAGAGCTCAGCATTTCCAGAATGCTGACTAAGAACACTCTTCCTCAGTGGACTTAAAATCACAGAGTGAAACAAACGTTATGTTAGGCACCGACAGGCGAGTCTTAGAAGATCTAAGAGCTTGTTTCAGCTCTGTAGGCAGGGTATTTAGTCAAATTATCTAACCCTTTGGTTTAGAAATTGGGGCTGAGACTGGCCTGGTCCTGATGTCTCCACTTCCTATCACAGGAGTAGAAGTGGGTGCGTTTAAGTTGTGCAAACACCAGCCTGATCCAGGAGCTCAAACCTGGCTCTTGACTTCTGCTTGAAAGTTTTCCACTCTGTTCAGGTAGTTTCCTTCTTGCCAATACACAGTTCCTTGGCCTTGCTCTACAGCAGAGCATGAATTCAGTGTCACGAAGCTGTTCACTAAGCTGGGTGACTTTGGCTTGTAAGCTTGTTTGTTTAATTGGTTGGACTAGATGATCTTAAAAGGTCCCTTTCAACCTAGGTGATTCTGTGAAAATACTCATGGCCCGGGGAGAGCGACGCTTACCTCTGCCCCCTTATTCTCCCCCCCAAATGACTTGTTCTTAAATTTATTCATTCTTGTCCTTGTGACCATCAATCAGGCTCTGAAAGTTTCACATTTTAGCTCATCCTCTGATTTTTTCCAGGAAGCAGATGATTATCTTAGGGGGGAGACCCATGAAGTCCTCAGTGCTCCATGTGGCCACAGGCCCATTGGCCCATTCCAGAGAGGCACTCGTTTGTCTCCAGTGTTCTTAGCCAGCACTTTCCTCTCTGCACGGCTCTCCTCGAGAGTGCTTATCAGGTGCTTTGCAAAGATCACGGAGTTATTTCAGGCTGGAGTGTTTTTGCTGCGATCGTATCTGATACCTGAACCGAGCCGTGGTCACCTGCCGAGTGACTGGGTGGGATGTGCACAAAATGTCCCCAATGTGCACAAAGTGTCCCCAAATGCTGGGGGGCACTTCAGCTGTGGAGATACACACTTCAAATGAGAGTGTGCATCCTGGTTTTGTTCAGAGGAGGGGTTATTTTAACTGTATGTGGAAAATAGTCCCTCATCCTTGTTCGCTGGTGGAAAAATAACTGTTCACCCCAGTGTTATCCCATTTAACACTGTTCCAGCAACGTGAGCAGTGCCCGATGCCAGCGTCAGGGCATTGCAGCCACAGAGCCTCTGAGAGCCCCGCCATCCCAGCTGCACAAACACACGTACCCTTGAAGAAACCCCGGGTGCTTCTTCCTCCCTCAGCACCCAACTTGGCTTTAATCTGACCATCTGTCACCGCGTGCAGAAGAGCCCCGCTGCTCAATAAAGGGCTCGTTGTTCCGCAGTCTGTAGCAAATGTGCCTCAACTGTTTGCTCTCTGGTAACTAAACTCGTCTTGCCTCTTCTGAGGCTGGCTGCTGACTAAAGTCTTTTTCCCTGTTAGATATGTCCAGGGAGCATTCTGCTAACAGAGAAAATGTTGCATTTCTCCATTAAGGAAAAGCTAAATTTAAATATTTCCTCTGCTGACAATATCGGTAAATGTCTCTCTCCTGTCCTTGTGCATTAATCTAAATTCAGCCTGCTAATTTATCTCTCTTCCCTCGCATGCGAGAGAAGCTGAGATGAGAGTAGGGAGGGCAGTAAGAAGGCAGCGATTTTCCTTCTCACACCTGCATATTCTCTTTACTACAGCCGTTAGCCCTCAGAGAGCTTTCTAGGCAATGCCCCGAGCAAGGTCGGGGAGACAAAGCTCCCCTGTATGCTCACAGCCCCTTCTGGTAACGTAATTTGCTTTCTTACCTGTTTGTTTGCTTTGCACTATCTCAGAGTGTCTGTGTGACCTCTGTCATGCCAAAGTGTCTGAAACTGGATCGCTTTGGCTTCTGCATTTGAGGAAATGAGTGACAGACAAAGGAAAGTCTGGTTAGGCTGCCCCTTTGATGTGGTAGAAAAAGGAGACTTAAAGGGGGAATGGAATAAGGTGAGGTTGTTGCCCAATATTAAAAGTATTTTTAACCTGGGAATCTCTCTCCTTCCAAGGTGGCAGACAGAAAGCCCAGGTCCTCAACACTAGCCTGATGCACTCCGAGTCTGAACTGGACAGCGATGAAGCCATCTTCACCTGGCCTGACCGTGAGAAAGGGAAGCTGCTCCGTAGCCAGAACGGCTCCTTGCGCAACGGACAAGTGATGCTCAAAGCCAAGAACCAGAGGGAGGAAATCCTATAGCTCCCCTCGGGCGGCCTTTTGCTGGAGCTCGGTGGGAAAGGCCGTTCCCGTCCCTACCCTACGAGGGCCTTCGGAGGCCAGTTTGATTAGGAACAACGCTGCTAACTCGTTTCACAGAAAATAACTTTGTTGGGTTTCTTTTCGTTCAGTTAAAACTGGTTGTACTTGAATTTGAACTTGAAGGGAAATCAAAGGGAGGAGGAGGCAACTGTGAACCCCAGGCAGAGTGTCAGGAAAGGGCAGAGCCGGCACCTGGAGAGCGGCAGGACAGGACAGAACCACTTGGAGCAACTGTGAACGTGCAGGACCCTCCTCGCCCACCTCAGACTGCAGGGAGGAATCGCCCACGGACTCCCAGCTCACCGGCCTCGGGAGCTCCTTGGAGGAGGAAGGTCAAGGCCGTGCTTTGAGCTATGCTCTGAGCTCCCTTCAGGCTCCAGTAGCCACCACGGGCTACTTGTGCTGTCAAACAGCTTTCCTCTCTTTCCCTCCCACCTTCCCTAATGGTTTAAGCACTATTTTAATTTAGACTTGTCCTTCCTTTCACATACACTGGGAGTGTAGAGGAGGGGGAATCTAAACACTGTGGTCACCCTCCGTCAGCGTGCGGGTAGGAGAGGGTTTAGTAGCTGTTCTAAATTACTGTCAGGCTTTTCTGGCTGGGAGTGTTGGTGACATGGTGCCTGTCTGGATGTGGAAAGCTGCCCTGTGATGGGCAGCCCCTCTCCCATAGCGAGCTCTCCTGCTGGGTACCAGAGCTGGGAGGGGACTCCCACCTTTGCTCCCTGATGGCTGGCTTAATTCCAAAGCTGTGAGATGTTCAGTGGCCCCAGCACCTTCTGTTGGTCGCCAAGCCGTCCATGAGCCTGGACATTAACCATATCTCAGTTATGAACACCATATACTATGGGGTTTGGGTTTGGTTTGGTTTTTTGTTTTTTTTTCCTTAATTTGCACAAGCCAGGCAAAGAGGGGTTGACACCTCCGGTTCCCCGCAACAGGCTGCTCCCGCTGGCTGGCAGCTTGGTGTCCTTCACTCGGTGGAAAAGGGAACTCTTGGGACCTGAGGGCATCGCGTGGTGAGTGCCAGCAGCCAGTGGCCGTGTGACTCTGGGTGACAGGCGTGTGGTGGCCCCTTATACCCACTCCTTTATCTCACCGTGCTGCTTTCATGAGTTGCACCCCTGTCCTCGGGCAGAAATCGGCCTCTTGCTGGCATGAAGGATGCTGCTGCTCCTCTGTGGATGGGTAGGCAGTTTATTGCCTTTGTGTTTAATTTAAAAACTGGAAACTCGTTTCATTGGCTCTTTTTTCTTTTTTTTTTTGAGCTATGAAAGCCAAAAGGCTTTTAACTTCCTCGGTTGTATTTATATTGCTGCACTACTGATTTGTGTTGAGCTCGATGAAGATTAAACACTATTGAATGCGAGGGATCGTTCCCTCACTGAATGTACCCGTGGCTGCTGCTACGTCTGTTTCTCTGGGCGCTCGGCTCTCTTCCCCGGGCACCAGCACGGGGGCCTGCTGCTCTCCCGAGCACCGAGCCATTAGCCTTCTGGCCACGGGACTCGCCTCTCGCTTGCCTCCGTCACAGCCTGGGCTTGTGTCTGGTGTGGAGCTGGTGCTGTGAGCCAGGCTTCCCCTTCCCGGGCTGCTCCCGCTCTCCCCAGGGCTCTGTCCTTCCCGGGACCACACATGGGGATGGTGGACACTGGGAGGCTCCCCGTGGATGCTCCCCTCTGGTGCGTGTCCCCTCCTCGGGATGTAGGACGGACAAACTGGGAGAAAATGAGGTTTTGAGGCTGCAGGGGTGGGGTCTGACCCGTCCTGGGACCGTTCCTGGGAGGGAGTTGTGCTGTTCCTGGGGGCCGTGGGACTCCTGCTGGTTCTCATCCCTGGGGGCATGTGCCCTCTGAGCCTCTTGCTCTCCCCCAGCCTGGGGCTGTCCCCCCTGTGGTCGATCAGGGCTGGGGGTGATGGTTCAGCTGCAGAGACCGGTACCCTCCAGGAGACACCGAGCGTGCTTCCAGGGGATCCTAGGCTCTTCTTCTGGAAGAGGGAAGAATGATAATCTGTATCAGCAACACCTTTCCTTGGCTGAGGCTGTTTTCCTTCTGTCTCCCTGTGGAGACACTGTGTCACCCCTGTTGTGTCACCCTCAGGGTGCTTTAGGCAGCAGGACCTGCCACGGCTGGGTTTTGGGGTGGGCTGTGGCGTTCCCCCCCCAGTGGCTGGGTTAGGGACGGTGTCCTCGCTCAACAAGGACAGGTTTGTGACAGAGCACAGCGCAGGCTCCCCTCTGGCTTCTGGCTCCTGTTCTATTCCCAGGATATTGAGTATTCCCGGCCTGGGCAGCCCTTTTCCTCGCTCCTCCTGGAGCGTTAGCCCTCGGTGCCACCGAGCCCTCGCAGGGCTCCAAGAAACAGGGACGTGGGGCAACCAGCCTTGTGGGAGCACGAGGGCCCGTGAGGGTGATGGGGGTGAGGAGACCCCCCCTGGGCTGAAGGCTGTAGATTTTGGCCCAGTGTAGGACCCCCCTGCCCCGGGGGCCGGGGTGGGCTGTTGGCTTTAGCGCCCCATTAATGCCGAGCTCTCCGAGGTTTGTGCACAGCCAACCTGGGGGGGTTGAAACCCCCTGCCCCGTGGCATCACTGATGTCACCGCTGGGTTGTCACCCCACGAGCTGCCCTTGCTGGGGAAGGGTCCTGCGTCCTCCTGCGTTAACGATTTCCCAATTAGAGGCACCGGCTACGAGTCACCCGTGTGTGGGAGTTAAAAGCTGAGACCACTGTTAGATGAGCCGTCAGCTTCACTTGATTTTGTTTTTCTCTTTAACATGTTCAAACCCTGGTTGAGATGTTTCACGCAAATGTTGCATTCTAGTTTTAAAAGAGTTTGCTCTTAAATCTTTTCTCCATCCTCCTGTGTAGCGGGGGCTGCCCAACCTGTCTGAACTTTGGTTTAACAATGTTTGTTGATTGCAGTGTTACTTGGATCAAGACTAAAAGTAATTTTTTTAAACAAAATGTTTCTTGCAAATAAACAGGGAAGATGTTTTGCTGCTGCTCAGCTTGCTTCTTTCTCCAGTTTCAGCTGTGGGATGGTTCCCAGTGACCCCCCTGTGCTTCTTGAGCAGGAATTGGAAGTCCCCCCTCGTTCCTCGTGCCCGGCAGAGGGTCTGGGCAGGTGCTGCTGGATGAGGGGCTGCCTTTGCTCCAGCCCCTGGGGCTCGTGGTGGGGCTCCAGGGCCAGTTTGGCCACCGGGGCTGCCAGAAGCCTGCTTGATGGACGGCCAAGTCCCCTCCTTGCCCGGTGACCGGTGCAGGAGCCTCCATGTGTTGATCGCGTGGGGAGCGGGAGATGCCAAGCCTCGTGCTACAGGCCCTGGGCTCCTGTTTTGACCCCCCAGTTCGTTCATGTGCCCCAGCTTTAGCACAACCAGAATTAGCTTCTGCTACTTGAAGTCAGCTTTCAGCCCAAGCCCCAAAATGCCCTTGTCCTTGGTCTCCTACTGACCAGGTCTGGAGCCCCCTGTCCTACTGGGGCTTTTCCCCTACAGCCCAGCCAGGGGCTGACTGTTAATTTTCACTGGAAAATGAAATAGCAGCAGCATCAGGGCTCGAGCTGCCCCCACACCTGGGGTAACTGTTCCTCCAGCTGGAGCACAGGAAGGTTTATTAATTAGTGGAGTCCTCAAGGCACATTCAGGCTGCCCAGCTGTCCCTGGGGCTGGCTGCTGGGGGGGGGGTGCCCTTTAGCACCCGGAAGGGACCCAGTGGCATCGGGGGACATGGATTCTCTCAGAGCGGGGAGGAGACTCCCCCTCAGAGCTTGTCTGTCCCTGCACCTCTCACGTGGTCCAGGGGTTGGGCCGGAGCCCTAAGAGTTCTCGTGGCTCAATGTCACCTAAGGACATGAGAAGCCAAATCTGCTGGGCCCCCAAGCCCTCTGCCTTCAAAGTAGAGCCCCCCAACCCTCCCTGGGCATCAGCCAGCTCCCCATGCCACAGCTCACCTCTGCCTGGCCCCGGGGCAGGGGTCCCCCCGCTGTCCCCCAGCAGGAACCTGCCTGGGAGCAGCCCCATCTCTGGAATTCCGAGGCAGCAGAAGGCTCCTGCCTGTCCCCTCTCTGCCATCGGTGCTCAGCTGGGTCCCTTCATGCTCTCTCCTTGCTGTCACCCGGCTCTGCTGCCTTTTTCCCTCCCTGTCCCCGCAGGAAGCTCTCCCAAGGGCTGCCATGTCCCCTGCCTTCCCCGCCAGCTCCCTTTGCTGCCTGCTCAGCATCACTCGCTGTCTGTGATGCAGGAGAAAACCCAGCAAGTGCTCCCTTGTGGTGAGGGACAGGGTTTGGTGGCCACGGGAGCCCCGTGTCCCCCAGCTGTGGGGCCTCAGGGCTCAGCTTCTGGCAGGGAAAAAAGCTTGTACCAGCCCCAGGGCAAGGTGGGGAGAGCC
>JAOXJM010000009.1:1703876-1713912 GCA_026413425.1 Tringa solitaria | reverse complement strand
GTTCCCTATATAATGTAACTATGGGGAGGGCCGGGGGGGGGCTCAGAGAAGAAGAAACCAGGCTCCAGGAGCATCCCTGAGGGTAGGAGCATCCCTGGCAGGGTACCTGCTACAGCCCAAAGATCTCCCCGGGAGCGCTGGGCCAGGACACGGAGAAAGAGGTATCTTTGCTCAGAAATGACAGACACAGATGGGCTTTGATCAGACAGAATCAGGGGCAGGTTTACTTTTCACATAGTTTTCTGTATTAAAAAATACATCAGTGAAATCTGTTACAGGCAGGGACAGGACTACCGAGTACACAACGTCAATAGACTACTTTCTGGTTTTATTTTTGTTAAATTACTTTTGTTACTGCTAAAAAAATAATTAAAAAACAAAACCAAACAAAACAAAAAAAAAAAAGGAAATATAATTCAAGGCTGTTGATTTTCATCTCTTGAAATTTTAGTGACAAGATCAAATATCAGACCCCTGTTACAGAAGATGGATAACTGACCAGAGCTAGATAAAAACCGTACAATTCTCTTCTTTAAAAATAGTTTGGGTTTCCAATGATTTTGTGACCACTGGTCATCAGAAACACACATCTATAGCTTGAGAAAACGGAGATACAGACAGTATCTGATAACGTCCTGTCCTCTAAACATGATGTGGGAGCTTTTCTCTTCAAAAAGATGCAGTAACAGCCAAGCCTTAAAAAAATCTCTTTCGATTTCCAACACTATGACTAAATCTCTTTGGGTGGGATGGGAAAAAAACCACACCTGGTAATTTTCTACCACAGTTCTGTTGTCAGAAGTAATACTGCATCCTTTGTACAACACTGCACGCGTTGCAAGGGTGGAAAGGGAAAGAGTGCACGTATCTTTCGTTCGAAATGACAAGGCCCTCCAGATTCGCCTTATAAAATAACCAAAACCATAGGAGGAGGGAAAGAGGAGAAAGGAAAGCTGCCTTAAGGGGAAAAAAAATTTCCGCGCACCACAGTATTTGCTAGATTATATCGACAGACTGCAGGGCTACTGGGCTAGGGAGGGGGCGTCTGCGCACACCCCAGGCAGTCACTCTCCTGTACATACCCCAGAAATGTTTGTCCCGTGACATGATCACTCTGAAAGTTTGACCCACGGCACCTCTTCCACCTCGGAGACCCAAGAGAGCGGGAGCTGGTGTGAGCCCGGACGGAGAGCTAGATTCTGGCCCCCTGTGACCGTTTAGGAGCAGCCAGACAGTTGTCCCTTCAGACACCTCCCCTGGCAGACGCGCCGGCAGCTTCTGCCTTCCTAACATTTGATCCCAGTTTCAAAAAAAAAAAAAAAAACCAAACCCAACATCATTATAAAAGCATTATGTGTAGGTGTATTTGTAACGGAAGGTGTCTGTCTAAATACCACCGCTTTCTCTCCTGTCCTCGTGAAGAGCTCTAGGGTCTCCACGTGTTCTTTGGCAGCAAGGACTGCCAGCCGGCCGGCTGAGGAGTCACCCGAGCCACAGTCTAGCTCTCTGTGCCCAACAGCGGTATGGTAGATTTTACACAACCATTCTCCTTAAAAACATCTCACAACTTTTTAAAATCCTAAACAGATAAAGGATTTATGCACCACTCAAACAGGTTAGTTCGTCTTGAATTTGTTCAGAGGATTTATCGGTGCCACAGGACGTTGCTTCTTGAAGCTTACGCAGCTTCCTGCCTTCCAGTTCCAGTTTGTACATCCTCTCTGCTTCAAAATACGCCTGTAGGTGACATTATCGTGGCTTATTTGATACACATTTTTCCAAAGGCTGGACGTATTCACAGTTTGGTGCTTCTGATGTGTATTCAAAGGAAAATACCCCACTTCAGTTAGTCTGATAACTCGATATCAGAGTCCTCTGATTTGACTTTGGCAAGTTCTTCGTGTACCTCCCTCACCATAAGAATACGTGTTAACATGATGTCCAAGGTCCCGGGGTCTATTGGCAACGTGGAGTACCACATGGGGCTATTGGGGACACAGGAGCGCTCGGGCTGAAGGTAAAACACGTCACTTCTCTGCTTCACGCTCTCGGAACTGCCAACGGAAAGAGAGGGAGAGCCCGTTATTGGAAGGCAGCACTGACACTCCCACTCACAAAAACGCCAAGGAGAAACAGCAAAGTCACGTCGAGATGACACCACGGTAATTGAAACAGTGCAATTCAAATCTTTTTGTTAGTGACCTGGTTTGCCCCCTTCAATTTAGGGAACAGTTAATTGTTTCCAGCTCACTTAGCATTAGTTGCTTATAAAGAAACAAAGAAAATGAGTCACTTATTTACAGATGTGGTTCTTCAATCAGAGCATCACCCCATGAATGGTTCTAGCATCTTGGTAGGATTGCTAGATGCATTTGACATTCAATCTCTGAATCAAACTGGCTCTAGTATTTCAGAATTGCTGTGTCCTTAGGCACAGGGAATGTCCAAAAACTAGCCAAACTAAACCCTGGTTTGTTGGCTTGTGGTGCAGAAACGTAAGCCACCTGCTGAAAGACTTGTCTGACCCCGAGGCAGCTTCCAGGCTCCGGCAGGTAGACACAAAGTCCTCCAGAGCAAGGACTCCTCCTGCCTGGCTTTGGAATATTCACATTAAAACAGCAAAGTGAATTCTTACTGCTGCTTGCACCGCTGCAGGGGCTCAGCTCCGATATATGAAAATGTTTTCCCAGCCCAAGGACATCTAAAAGCTTCTAATGATTCCCAAGTGAGGACAAGGAAGGTAAGAAGAAGAGGACGAGAGTCAGGACAGACGCTGGGCACGCCTCCGCCTCAGTAATGGGAATATTTGTAGTAAGCTCAGCAGGTGCAATTTGGAGGGTAATTTATTTGAGTTTTAGCTGATGCTAATGAGATGCTGTTTCATTTTGTGTATTTTCTTTGAAAAGAGATCATCATATTCCACCTGTTCAATGATCAAACTGAAGTTTATATAGAAACAGGAGAAAAAAAATTATTTGTATCTATGTCTTTGCTACATAGCCTCCTTTCTAACTCCTAAATAAAGTTAATCTCACATTTCCGCAGGCAAAAGCTATCAGCACTTTTACCTAATTCGCACTTTTCCTACCCTCTTTCACAAGGAACTTGCCAGGGTATTAGTTAGAAGCTTCTCAAAAGAAAGATCCTGGTGGGAATCAAAGGAGATGAGAATGCCTCGGTCATCGCTGCAATGCCCCCCAGTTCCATTTACACCCTGTGGATGTGTAAACGGGCATCTAAAGAACACACACCTCTCTGGGTCAATACCAGTAACAAATACCACCCGAGTCTGGCAGCGTCGCTGCTGCTGGGAGTCCTGTCGGTGCCGTTCCATTCCCACTGGGGGACTGGGGAGAGGAGCCCACAGCACAGGCACAAAGGTCTGGGTGGATCCTTGCCCGAACGCCTGTTGGAGTCTATATATGGATCAAAAATCAACTTCTGGCACTTACCATTTTGATAAGTAAAATTCATAAAGCCGGACGGGACATCGCAGGGGATTATCTGTATTTTCAGCCATTTCCACCGCTGTTGCAACCTCCTCGTCTTCACTGCGTTTCCTTTTGCCTACAGATAATTTATCTGGATACACAAAAATGGCAGCAGAGAAGTTCAGTGAAAAAGCAGCCCTCGTCACTGAGCCCAGCACCAGTCCCTGGTGGGACTCGGCAGCACACAGAAACACACTCCTGTCACACGGTTTGATCTGCTGGATGGGCAAAAGATTGCCATACGCTATGTGCTGTCCACAGCTCAGTCCTCCTCCAGAAAATCAGCAAGAACTAGTATCTACCACAAAAATACGGAGGATATATTTTCTCTTAATGAAGCAGAATTCATGTAACACACCGGAACCATTAACTGAAGAAGCCAATAAGATCAGACGTCCCTTTTCCAAATATAAAAAAATAGCTGGAAACAAAAATCTGTATTTCTTTGCCTCTGAGGTCAAGAGGGTAATCCCTACTCATGTGCAAAAAGAAAAAAATTTGAAAATGTACAGGATAACAGCAGAAGTCAAACTATTCATAGCTCTGCTTATTGCATAACCTATTTTTCTCCCCAGTCCTTTTTAAAACAAGGAGCAGATAACACAAATATATATTGCCAAAATTCAGCTGACCAGAAAGGGTTCACTTACCTGATTCTACCTCTTGTTTTTGAAAGGGTGGGAAAAAACGTAAATATGTCATCTTCGTATTATACTTCAGAGTTCGGGTGCGTCTCATCACATGGGCAAAGGAGAGTTTCAAGTGCTCACTGACGTTCTTTAGTTGGAAGTATTTGGTGTTGAAGAACAGAAGTGTGTTCAATAAAACGATAGGGGAATATGCACCCAGCTGTTTACACTCCCACAAGTGTTCCTCTTCGATTCGCGAGAACATATAACCTAGAGACAACGGGCAGAGACAAAAGAAGGGGGTTATTGATGCAATTTCAGGGCTGTTCCCATATCCAGTTACAAATGAACAGCTTTTACAGACTGGGTCTAATCTAGCAGATTTTCAGAATTTTCCAATAGCACTGAAAGCATCGTACATGAGCAGGGCGGGAAGGCAGATGGGAATGAAATTAAGTAGGCAGATTCTGCCGGAGATGCATCTAAGTCCCCTTCCACTAACCTTCTATATTAATGAACTGCAAATCAGATCAATCTCAGACCTATCCTATACAACTGTGATTCTGATAATACCAAAAACAGGGGGTGCACAAACATAGAGGGGACATGGAGAACCAGGCTGGGGAACAGCGTGATGTCCCAACAGCTGAAGAATGGAGAGAAGGGTATAGGGGAAGATGGCAGGCACCAGCAGAATTTCACTAAATTCTAGTTTGACTGTATTGAACCACAGCCAGCCAACTGCAAAAATGTGCAATTCCTGAGACATGGAGCATGAGTTTAAAACGTAACATCTTTATATACAAATAGCCCATTGTGATTACAATAAGTCAGGAAGAGGAGATATCTGGCTTCTAAGAGATTTGCTGTGAAAAAAACCAACTCTGTATGCAGCAGTCTATAAGTAACTGGATTATTTCTGTATCAAATAAGAAGTTCTTTTTCTAAATGAAAAGCCTGTCATGGATCCACATATGGGATTGCCAACGTCACTCAATTTCGCTGATACTCTGAAAAAGGTCTTATGCACTGACACGGCTGGTGTCCAGCTTTGCAAACAGCATGATCATACTTGAAGACCAATTAAAAATATCTGCAGAATTTAGGAACTCTTAAACTGGAAGTGACTGAGGTGAGAGGAACTTGGAATTGAGGAGTCCAGACAAGATTCCAGTGATTTTCTAATGTGATCCTTGGACTTATCAGAAGGAGTATTTCCAGTACCAATAGGGAAATACCAGTGCAACTGTACACAGCATTTGCAGTAACTCCTCTCCAATACTATAGTCAATTCTGGCCACCTGTATATAAAAAAGATTAGCTGAAACTTGATGGAAGAGACCAACTAGCACGTTGACTACAGGAACAGGAAACCTTTTTTCAAAGGATTGATCAGAGGCAAAGGTATATTTAAGTGTAATCTGTAACTAGTAGACACACACATCAACCCCATGATGCTAAGCTACCACAAACAATGACATGGAGAAAGAGAAGACTAATGGGAATGCCTCAGATCACACTCTGCTTCATGGCACTGAGAAAATATTAATCGATAATACGGCTTTGTCATGCAGCTACACAAAACAAAATAATTGTCCTACCATTTGGAAGAATTGTAGGTTCCCAGATTTTCAAAAGTTTTGTAAGTTCAATCATAAACCTGGAATAGGGCTCGGTAAAAATGTTATCTATTCTACCATTCTCAAACAGGTACTACAAGAGAAAAAAAGGAAGACATACAGTTTGTGATTATCGAACATTGCAGAGAAGATACAGGACATCAGATTCTTTTCCTTTCTGATGTCCCAGTGTCTTAAAAGTTCAAAACCCTTTGCTGAAATCTTCAGTAAGATATCAAATCGAATGTTCTGCAGGGACTGGGACCTGCCCAATATGAAATGAGAGATCTAGGCAAGAATTATTTTTAATATTCCGAGCTCTAGAGCTGTTTTCTGAAAAATCACCATCCTCTAAGTGTTAAATATTCTTGAGAAAAGTCTGCCTATATAAACCAGCAGAGTTACTGAGCACCCTTCTACCGAAAAGAACTTCACATGCTAATACCTCCTGACAATAGATACAGACCCAGCACCAGGCTGCTGAAATAGCTCAACTTACACCATTAATGTGGAAGTCCCTTAAATTCCTGTCAAGCAGCAATTAAAAGAAGTTTTCTACAAGCCAGGAGTGTGTATAAATAAATTAGTCAAAACTGGAACACACAAAAAATGCTGATACTGTTAGACCTCATCAATGGCACTCTGAATTTCAACTCTACTTTTTTTTTTCCAAGCATAGCCAGGAAAAAAAAAATTAAGTGAATTCCACACCTAGTTAAATGATAGGTTTTACATTAGCAATAGCTTTTGATTCTTTATCTCCACACAACTGTTTGAGGAAAGGAACAAATAGACTACTCAAAAAAAATAAAGTCACCAATAAATATACTGAACCGACACTGAGTTTTAACAGAACTTAGTATTATTCTGGGTTTGTACTGCAACTGTTTCAAACCATTGTATTCAGGCAGGTAGCAAGGACTCATTACCTTATTCTCAGCATTCACTAATTACAACGCTATTATTCCCATTGTATTTTTTCTGTAAGTGTAGCCAACACAGCAGGTACCTCCCAGCCACGGGAGGAGCTCAGTCTCCACTGTGTTACCTATTCCATGTACACTTGCGTATCAGGAGAGCATCGTGCAACTATTTTAGATCTAAAACATTCCATCATAAAACATTTCTGAGGAGACTCAGGTTTCTGCAAATCTCTCTGATGCATGAGAAGAATAAAAAAAGGTACCCAGATTTCTCCAGGCAGAAACCCCTCGCCCTCCAGGCCACGCTCCCCCCAAGACAAGCAGCTCATTCAAAGCTCCAGACAAATTAGACAAATATGGGAATCAGACAGGCTAAAATAAAACACACACACAAAAAAGATACATTCTTGCCTCTTCTACAAAAACCAAGCAGCTACATGGGCCTATGGATATAAAGGACAAATAACCAGAGCAAGGTTCTCAGCAATAGCCTAATTCCCCGAGTTACCTGCTGAATTCCAAGGCACAAGTACAAGATGCTGTCAGGGTCATATTTTTCTCCATTTGGTCTCCGCACCTCTTGAATGAACTGGCACAAGCCAAAACTCAGCTCAGCAAAAGTGCATGAGAGAATGTCCTCCTTGAGTTTCACAGGACGAACTGTGGCAAAGGAAATCATTAGAAAAATTAATTTAATTCAACAGATCAAATCTTCACACATACCTTATTATTTCACGTAGGCAGAACTGTTAAATCTCTTCTCTCATACGGAAGCACCCTGTGTGAGTAAACCTGTCACCCGTTTCCTACCTGTTGGCTCACAATGAAATGAGGATTTAGCCAATAAAAACCAAACCATCCGCATGTCCAGCCAGTACAGAGGCTGCAACTGAGTCATCAGGGATGGAAACTGAGACATTTCAATGTCAGGGATTTTGCAGCACCCACAGCTGTGGCCTGGCCATGGCTCACGTATTTGGGGCAGGGCTGGTAAATAGGTTTCACCTCTGGGGCTGGACTTGGGGAATCCTGAGCAAGAGAGGGATCTTGAGCATTTCCCAGTGGTTCTGGACACGAGCTGAGTGCAGCATATTCCACTCCTTCTGGGGAAAATGAGCGCGTTTGAAGGGTGATGCGTGGGATTCAGAAGGGGAAGCAGAGCCAGCAGAGAATACATCAATCAAAGAATCTTCAGTGCAATTAACCAGGCTTGGCTGCTCCTCGCCTGACAAAAGTGCCCAGTTGGGACCCTGCAGGGACCTTTTCTGGGTGGACATGGTCTCCTGAAACTGTCTCTGATATCTGCTTCCGCAGCCACAAGAAGAAAACACAGTAACTCATGGGATTGCTCTTCTTCTGGGAAACAGAAACCAGCTGTTCTCACATAATGACAAGAAAAATTCCAAATAAGAGAGGAAAAAGCACATCTTACTCTAACTAGAAATCTTCCCTTTGGGATCTTTCTTATACAAGCCCTGCCATGCTTAGTTCTTTACACTGTATAAGTATTTAATGTGGTTCACTCTCTTCCCCGCCATCCCCCAAAAGTTCAATTCTATTCTAACTTAAATTCCCTGCTTGACTCTGAAAATTTGCCCACAAAACTCTCTGTACAAACATATAAGACAAATTTGAGCCCAGGGAGAAGGGGAGGTAGACACTGCCAAACCCCAGGACTGCTGTGCTTTCATAAAAAAGTAAAATAATCCCTAAGCAGAAAAACAAACAAAAATGACATTTATATTGCCATTACTATCTGTCACCCCAGTGAGGGTGACAGGAACAATTCGTGTCTTTTAAAGTTAATTTCCAGCAGGTTGCAGCACAGAATGGAAAAGTTTCTTTCCAGCTGTAAAGCCTAGAAAGAAGGTGTTAAGATTTTAATGTTGTAGCCAGATTATTTTTTTACAGCAAACAGCTCTGCTGACAAACAAATGCTTTGTGAATGCATTAGCTACAGATGAGAAAGATGGGGCCAAGTTAGTGTTGTCAACTTGGAGCGATGGCCTGGTAATAGCTCAGTAAAGCTCTTGCAGCTGCATAGAACAGCTCTTCTACAGATGAAGAATTACTCCACGCAAATGAACACAATGTGGAGGTTAAAAGACTAACATTTCTAATGTTGAAAAGAAATATGGTTTTTTTATAGCCTGTTTTAATAGGTAACAGATCAATTAAGAATGTTATAGCTGTGATTTTTAAATGCATGGAAAGACCTAAGAGAGCGTTCCATAAAATCTTTTCTCCACTTACAGATATTTTAAAACTCCGTAATATCCAATCCTAATTTTAATTTGAACAACGCATCATGCCAAGTGCTATTTAAGTAGGTACTTCTGTTTCCACTGAGAAAGAAAAATTTACCTGAAAACTTCAGGTCCCCTTGTTCCTCCTGTGCGTTTTTCCATTGGACCCAGTTTTTCCAGGCATTTACTCCGTACATGTACTTCAGGGTCATCCCAGAAACGGAGCATCCCGGGTAGGAGCCCTGCATCAGATTCCGGGGCTCTACAGGAACCACAGACTTCTTCCGTCCCTACAGGCAAACAACCAAATCAAAACAAATGCACATTTAATCAGCTCTTCATCTCTGGGTGCTTAAATAATCCCACATAAAAAGGCCGTTATGCTGACATGGTAACGAAATCCTACTCTCACGACAGAATCTGAAGGCATATACATTTATTTTTAGTATGTGGACAAATATTAACCACATTTTACAGAAAAGGTGCAATAAAATGCAATAATTGTCACTGTGATAAACATGCACAGAAATAGATTCCTCTCTGGCAACACAAGAAAAAAATGATTCTTTGCTGTAGATTATGACACTGCTTAAAAGACATCTCTTTTGGAGTTTTTTGAAACAATACACATTTTAAAAATGTTCTGCACTAAAAAGAGCGTTTACTCTTCCTTGTTGCAGAGGGGGAAGAAAGAAAATCTTATCTATTAGAGCAGAATGGGAAAAAATATACAGCGTAGTTAAATGGAATTCTTATTTTCACCCTGGAGCACTATTTTTTTACTTCTGAGAATAAGCACACACAGCAAGTTAATGGAACGTGTTCAGAAGCACTTTCTTACCCGTCTCTTTGGCTGTGGGAAGCCATCTCTGTGTCTCCTCCTTGCTCGTGAACGTGAATGCACACCCAGTCCTTTACTGAGAGGGTCAAATGAGTCTGAAGTCAAATCAACACCATTAAGAGTTTAATTATCTGATTTAAGAGCCCAGGCAGAAGTGTCATTTAGATACTATGGAATACCTTACAGCTGGCAATCGCATCTGTATATTCAAATAACGCTTTACCATTAATTCATTAGGCAATATATATATCTTCTGTATAAAGAAAGTAAATTCATGGAAGAGAAAC